>JBBBDQ010001725.1:2127500-2150000 GCA_037127315.1 Ascarosepion bandense
TCTTCTGTTACAACACGTCCAAGGTATTTAAATTTCTGCACTTGCTTGATTTTAGTATCCCCAACTTGTTTACAGTTTCCATAAATTAGGTTAAGTCTGTATATAATGATATCTTCTTCTTCTTCTTTTTCTTCTTCTTGCGCCATATCACTTCAGGACGTAGGCGATCTTGCCCCTGACACTTGTAACTCTTAATATATTTCCTCTTGGTATCCCTCCCCAAACCCGCTTCGCCATCCATTTATTCAATTTTCTCAACTATGTCTTGCACTGCTTTCCTTTGTCTCTCTTTCCTTCTGTCCGTCCTGTGAGTATAATATTCTCTAGACCCTCTTTCCTCATTACGTGTCCCAAGAACCTCATCTGTCTCTTCCTGATGTAAAGTATGAGTTTTATTCTCGTTTGGATCTTCTCCAACACCGAGTCGTTGCTCACGTGCTCAATCCATGTTAACCCCAGCATCCTTCTGTAGAACTATATTTCTGCTGCCTCGAGCATCTCCATCCTTGAAGAGATCGTCAAAAATTCGCTGCCATACAAAAAAAAAAAAAAAGATGTCACGTAGCAGTCCAGCACTCTTTTCTTTGTTTCTAATGTGATTTTCCTGTTTCTCGGGACTGTGGTTAGCTTTTTGCGTCTTTGGCCATCTCAATGCGTCTTCGGCTCTCAGTGTCGTGCTTTCCGTTCTTTGTCAGAACACTTCTCAGTTATTTAAACTTCCTCACTTATTTTATTTGTGTTTCTCCGACCCGTAGTTAGTATTTTAGGGTCTTCTTTTTGCTGATGACCAGACAAGTGTCAGGGGCAAGATCGCCTACGTCCTGAAGTGATTGTCCATACATTCAGTTTTCTTGAATTTTAAGATACGCAGACGATACAGTGCTGATCGCGGACACGGAAAGGAAACTACAAGACCTCATACAGAAGGTAGCGGTGGAGAGCGACAAAAAAGGACTACAAATAAACTTTAAGAAAACTGAGTGCATGGTCATCAACAAAAGGTACAACCCAAAATGCCAAATAAATGTGGGAGATACCAGAATCAAGCAAGTACAAAAATTTAAATACCTAGGAAGTGTCCTAACTGAAGATGGAAAGTGCGACACGAAGATCCGAGGGCGAATTGGCATGGCAAAGGACGCATTCCAGAAGATGAGCAAAATACTAACACACAGTAAAATCTCACTGGAAACAAAGAAAAGAGTGCTGGACTGCTACGTGATGTCAGTTCTTCAATACGGCAGCGAATGCTGGACAATATCATCGAAAATGAGGACAAAACTGGAAGCAACTGAAATGTGGTTCTACAGAAGGATGCTGCGGATATCATGGACTGAGCATGCAAGCAACGATGAGGCGTTGGAAAGAATGGCAACAAAGAGGAAATTGATACTGAGCATCAGGAAGAGACAACTGAAGTTCCTGGGACACGCAATGAGGAAGGAGTGCCTGGAGAACCTGATACTGATTGGCCAGATAGAAGGAAAGAGAGACAGAGGAAGGCAGCGGATAACATATTTGCAGGGCCTGATAACGGACACACACACACACACACACACACACACACACACACACACACACACACACACACACACACACAGAGACAAAGTTCCATTTATAAATAAGTTTATATAACTATACTTTGTCTTCTTAGAATTAATGTTTATTTTTTTCTTCTCCCTTAGTTCACTTCCTCCTGTAGGAGTTCCTATAGTTTCTTTTCTGTGTTTGCTATCAACACTGTGTCCTCTTCGTATCTAATATTGCTAATATTGTGGACGCAGATAATGAAGTCTGACAAGAATTCTAATTCAGTTAAAATCACCTTATTGTAAGGGCTGGATAAATTTGTTGAAGAGACACATCCTTGTCTAACACCGCCTTCTAGTTTTGTATATTTTTCTGAATTCATTCGTCTGCAGGCGGTTTGTTACCAGTATAGTTTCTGGATTATTTTAAAACTTTTCTCAAATATTTCCAGCTTACAATGTTTATCTAAACTTATAAATAAATGGAACTTTGTGTATTTGTGTATGTGTGTGTGTGTGTGTCCGTTACCTATAGACTCCAAATCGAAAAAATCGGGTTATAGATGGAGTGGTCCGATTTTAATCAAATTTGATACACTCATAGACAAAGACATAAGAAACGATATTCATAAGTTTCAATGTTGCAGTTCTTACAATAGTGCAGAAAATCAATAATATATATATAAAAGGCAAGATGTTTGTGTGTGTGTGTGTGTGTGTGTGTGTGTGTGTGTGTGTTTATCTGCCTGTATGTCTCTATTTTTTCAGCCCTTTTATTTTAGTTTTTGCTTCGGGTTTGGCTCTAATTAGGTATAATTGTAGTTCTTAGTCTCAGCCATGATACCATTTACTCAGAGGACTTATTTAGCCTTCAAAATTCAGTTTAGGACGAAAAAAACTTATTTGATATCGATATCAGGAAATCAAAATTTGACTCATTTCAATCTACGGTTTCGCTTTAACTGGAAATACACTATTGCTTTTTAGCCTTTCGTGCCAACGTCCAAAGAGTCTGAGCTCCAGGACCATGGATTAGTTTTAATGCTTTCATTAGACCCGAGCAACGCCGGGCTATACTGCTAGTTATAAAAAAAGTAGATTCTCTGTTTGTTACACTGTCTGTGTCTTAATTTGAATGCGCCTATGTAATGTATGTGTTATTAATTCTGTATTCTGAGTGAATGATTTCTGTCATACACAAACAGACGCGATCACATGCATATGTAATTTTATTAGGTTTGAAATTAGACATTTGAATATTCCATTCTTCTGTAACTTAGACTGAACAACCCATACACTGGGATGAGCAATAGAATAATAAATTTGGAAACAGGAAAATAGAATTTAACCTTAAAATTATCGGATAATTACACTACAGGCAAAAACTTTTGGGAAACTTTAAATTTCTTTAATAACATCTTAAAATGATATAATTGTTCTTACAGTAAAATATAAAGTTGGGCACCCTGGCGTGTTGAAATGGTTAGCAAGCTTGTCACGCTAGAACATGTTACAACTGAGTAGAAAGTTCGGTCCTCACTTGGTTCCTCATACACTCGGCCTTGTGCGATATCTAAGTGGCGCTTAATAAATTAACAGCAAAATATAAAATTTCAATAACTACAGTGCATTTAATTTTATTTTTCAGTCTTTCTACCCACAAGTTCAAATATGAATTTGTCTGTCCACAATGCATTTTGCTAAATTATAAATATTTTCTATGAGAATCATTATACTTGGTTTTCACCATTAAACTTTCAGTAAACTTTCTGACATCACCAAAAGGGCTGGAGATTTGATTCAAGTCAAGGGGATCATGAAAGAATAACAATATCATTCGATTTTGTAATGATATGATATACCATATTGTTTACGGATAATGAGGGGGAAAAATCACATTTCAACAAGACGTTTGAATCAGTCAGTTAAGTGCCATACGTGAAACACGCTTGGGCGATCAGGTCTCGAAAGAGACATGACTGACTTGCCAGAAGATTATCCCGCAGTAGGTTGCCATTGCTTTCTGCGGTAGACTGGTTGCCAGCCAAGGCTATAGAACCCAATCTGTCTTGTTATTTAACCCATAACTGAAGAAAAGAGATGGATTAATACCTTTTCCAAGGGTATTTGCGCGTCAGTGAATGCAGTGAATTCAACTGGAATTACGAACTAGGCTTCCCGATTTCTCGTTCCGAGTCGATATCCAATGCACCACGACGCACAGAATACCTAAATAGTGAGAGTGAGCTTTATCAGTGCTTGAATACTGATTGGTGATATTTGCCATCTACTTTTTTTTTTTTAAATTGTTACAAAGAAGACCAAGTATTTGCAAAATAGTAATTAAGCAGATGGTAGTTTTATTGATGAAAACAAAATATATTGCTGTTGTATGATATTTCTTTTTTTTAGGTTAAGTGCTTATATTTTGTCAGAATAAAAACAAGTAAACTGTAGATACTGAAATTGTATCTTTTACTTTAGAAATATAAAAAATATCCGATTTTAAGATGTTATTGGGTCCCAAGTGTTTGCGTGTTTTGTGGAGTTATTCTCGCCGTGGAGGCTATAATTTGTGCTAAAGTCAGTCCTAACAGATTCGACGTACAAAACGTTAGGAACTTGATATATGTATTACGCAGTGTAATCTTGCCAGGTCGCTGATTACTTTCGTATTCGACTAACTGTCGCCTATTATCGTCCAACATCGACTGACCCCCGTTCCTCTTACTACTCCTACTTAAATTAGGTGGGAGAGTCTATACTCTACAGAGTAGTTGTGTTTAACCATAACAGCGTGTTTTATATAAAATTTTACTGAACTTTGCCAACATTACTCTATAATAGATAAAATTAGTTTAAATTTTGTGGAAATATCTTCAAGCGTGTCATTGAATTAAAATACACTTTAATTCATGAAAACATGCACAATTTGAATGAAATTTAAATAGACATCTGCGTCTACTTCTTCTAACTGTCATGTCTTTTCAGAACGTAGGCGATCATGGCCTTCCACGTCTTCCTATCACTGGTGGCTGTGAGCACGCTTTCTCTTGTTATCCCACTCAAACCCCGCTCTTCCATCCACCTTCTCAGGCCCTTCAAATATGTTATTGGCTGCTTTTCCCTGTCTTTCTTTCCCTCTATTTGATCTGTGAGTATCAAATCTCCAAGACTTCCTTCCTCATCACATATCCAAAGAACTTTAGCTGTCTTTTCCTGATTCCCAGTATTAATCTCCTTTTCGTTTCCAAAACCTCATGCTCGATCCATGATAATCGCAGCATTCTTCCGTAGAATCTTCTTTGTTGCTAGCAAAATTTTCCTGTCTCTTAATACTCTACTCAGCTTCTAGAATGCGTTCTTGGCCATTCCAATTCATCTTCTTATCTCAGTGCCGCATTTTCCGTCTTCCGTTAGAACACTTTCCAAGAACTTAAATTTCTATACCTGCTTGATTTTAGTATCTTGAACCTGTAACTAGCATTTTGGGCTCCTCTGTTTGTTGATTCGGTTTTCTTTTAGTTTATTTGGAGTACTTTCTTTCTACTTTCTTTATCTACCTTTTTAAGAAGAGTCACTAGGTCTAATCCTTTTGTCTTTCAGCAATACGTGGGTAAAAGGAAAAGTATATAAGCCGAAATGTGCGGCCTTTTGAATTAATTTTGACTAATCCTCAGCCAATAAAAGGTCTGAGTGACACTCATGTTAGTTGGTTACCGAATAAATTTGTCCAGTGAGCGGAAAGAGTTAGAGGTAAGAGGCACAGTTTTAAGGATATCTGTGGAGTTGAAGTGGTCAAGGGATCATCTTCTTGGAAGTCGATTCCACAAAACTATCAAGAACTAATAAGAAAGATTATAAAACTGAGAAATATGAAGCTAAAACCCAACACATAATCATTGTAGTACTAGGAGCTGATCGCAAGACATCGAATTATTCTGGAAAGTATAAAAAATATGCGAAATAATGAATCTAGCTTTTTAAATTAGCAAAAGTACCGAGAAAAATACAATGTCCTTAATAGAGTTGTTGCTATTTGATTCCTAAAAAAAACAAAACAAAAAACAAAACAAAACAAAAACGACATATGAAATCTCTAGTGAGCGAGTTTAAAACTATTATTGACATAAGATATAACGTATCACAATGACTTCATCTATACCAGAAAAAACTGATGAGCAAAAAAGTTTATAAAAGAAAAATAACTGAAGAAGTAAGAATAACAAACCGGTTATGTGAAATAAGATTAGAATGACAGATTTTAAAACTCTAAACAAATAGAAGGATGCTTACCAAGCGACATATGACTATCTAATCTAAATCTAAACTTATTTATAAATGGAACTTTGTCTGTGTGTGTGTGTGTGTCCGTTACCTATAGACTCCAAAACGGTTGAACCGATTTTCTTGAAAATTTACACAGTTGTACTATAAGCATCTGCGAGTGTTCTTAGCTAGGTTTTGTGTCGATGTACCCCCGATAAATATCGAAAATCGATAATCGAAAAAATCGGGTTATTGAAGGAGTGGTTCGATTTTAATCAAATTTGATACACTCAAAGACAAAGACATAAGAAACGATATTCAGAAGTTTCAAGGTTGCAATTCTTACAATAGTGCAGAAAATCTATAATATATATATATATATATATAAAAGGCAAGATGTTTGTGTGTGTGTCTGTTTATCTGGCTGTATGTCTCTATTTTTCTCAGCCCTTTTATTTTAGTTTTTGCTGTGGGTTTGGCTCTAAGTAGGTATAATTGTAGTTTTTAGTCTCAGCCATGATACCATTTACTCAGAGGACTTATTTAGCCTTCAAAATTCAGTTTAGGACGAAAAGAACTTATTTGATATCGATACCAGGAAATCAAAATTTGACTTACATCCATTCATTTTTCTTTCAGTCTACGGTTTCGCTTTAACTGGAAACAACTATTGCTTTTTAGTCTTTCGTGCCAACATCCAAAGAGTCTGAACTCCAGGAACATGGATTAGTTTTAAAGCTTTCATTACACCCGATCAACCCCTGGGCTATACTGCTAGTATGATATAAAAAATAAGACAAGAAATAAAAACTGCAGCAATATTAAACAATAAATAAATGTAATAAGAACAAGCATAAGAGAAAAACAAGAAATTATTCAATACATGCAAAAGATGAAATCAGTTGAACAGAGAAGTGAAATGAAACGTCAAACCAGGCAGTACAAATGCAAATAACTTCTGGAGTAAAATATGAGTATGCCAAAAGAAATCCAATAAAACGCCAGATTTTTTTGTTATAATCGTTTCACCTCAAGCAAAGCAGTAGTGCCACTGGTGAGCAGGGGTTTACGTAAGAGGAGAGCGAATAGAAAGAAGAACAAGATAGGGGGAATCGCCAGAGAAAGGAAAATACAAAGATGGTAATCAAGCAGTTAAAAGATAGCAATTGATGTTGTACTAAGCTCTTGGAGATTGTAGCTAACAGGGAAGCAAGTTTACGGAAAGGGGTTCCACATGTGCGGCGAGAAAAAAGCTGAAAGTTACATTTGAATATTTTGATCGTAAAAGGGTGAGACCTAGTTGTCAATCTAGTAGCCCGAGTGTAGAGGGGACACCAGAGGAATAAGTTTGTCAGAGTAGAAGCTGTGAAAATATTTCTAGAAAAAACTGAGATAAGGCACATCCGTCGGTGATAAATAGATTGAAGTCGAGTTGCCAAATCGTAATCAAGTAGATTGCAGATCCTCCTTTGGATTTTGTCGTAAACTCTGACATGAATAGAAGGAACACTCGACCAGATATGGCAGCAGCATTCAATGCACAAACGAGTGGTAGATTTGTATATATGCAAGATCTATTCTGACGAGAAAAATTTCCTGGACCGACAGAGTGACACGACATTCCTAGTAGTAGATATAGGTATTGATTTAATGAATTGGTCCACTTGAGATTTGCTGTGAGAGTGAGGCCGAGGAGGCGTAGTGTATTGTTTTCTTGGAGACTAGCGTGATCCATATTGATTGAAGGGAGTTTGTCTATCGTTGCTAAAAAGAGTAGCTTCATTTTAGAAGGCAGCTTCATTTTAAAAGCATTAAAATTTTAGAGCGATTTTTTTGCGCCAGTCTACCATAGGCGGGGTGTTATTTTAAAGAGCAGCAGCGAGGCTTATTTTGTCAAACTGGACAGATTTCTTATTGAGGCGAGAGTAAATGTTGGTGTCGTCAGCGTGTATGCCTATGAGAAAAGTTCATTGATGAGGATCAAGAAAAGCATATGAGCTAGTATTAAGCCCTGAGTGACTCTCGCATTCATATGAGAGGATCTGGAAGCATTCCCGTTAATGCAACCTTTATTACGTGATTTGATGGCTTAAATCGAACAAACGACGAGTTATACAATAACCCTGTAGCTTACGTAGAAGACTAGTATGTCAAACCCCGTCAAATGCTTTCATGATATCTAAGGCATCAGCTTGAGCTTCGCCTTTCTTATCGAGAATCCGGTATACGTATTCGGTGATGGTCGTTAGCATATCAACGGTAGACCTGCGAAGCGGAAGCCATACCAAAATAGTTTGTAGGCTGTGAGATGATGAACCACCTCAACATTTATAGTAGCCTTGAAAAATTTGCCAAAAATTGATAAGAAGCTGATAAAGCGTTAATTAGAGGCGTCGGAGGGTTCTTAAAAGTTTTTAAATTAGGTACCGTCACTAAATCTCGAAAAAACTGCATAGTTACCTTTAACCCTCTAGGGCCATTCGTATCATAAAACAAGCTTTGAAAGAAATATTTTCCTGAAAAAATTTTTAAGAGAAATATTTTATAAATTTCAAATGAAAGCAGTACTGACTGCTCAGTCAATGAATACCAAATGTTTCCTTATAGGGAAATACCAAATGTTTCCTTATAGGGAAATACTGTATCAAATATGATACGAATGGCCCTAGAGGGTTAAACTGAATGTTTAAAAATGAAAAAAATTTCTTGAAACTTATTTTAGTTCTAATTGAAGGTTAAGTGAGTTTCAATTTTTTGAATTTTGCCGCTATTTTTGAGCGATTGACACATTTGTAAACAAAAGTTAATTCTCGGTTTTAAAAATCTTGCAAAAACAAAATATACACTTGTGACATTATTTTTTAGAAAATTAGCAAATTGTATGTTAAATTAATCTGATTTATTATTATTTATTATTATAAGTATTACTTATTTATAGCGCGAAATTGAGCATGAAACGATGTCTTAATCACAGATTTGAACTTTTTGACCTGTCCGCTCTGTAAATCAAGAACTTGTTGACAGCTTCTTGATTTGAGATAAAATGTATGTCGTTTATAAGTGACAAAATTGTACAAATTATTTTTTCTGGTAAGGGAGAAAACTCTGACCTTTTAGTTTAAATATAGAAATTGTCATACATAAATATAACTTCAAATACACACAAAAAATTAAATTATTTTAAAAATATGAAGGCCAAACGATTTTTGTTATACTTTTCAATTTTCGATGGGCAATAGAATCATCAATTCTTAACTAAAATATCTAACTGCAACAAGTCATTGATGATTTTTTTAAAAATTGTAACTTTATAAATTGTTATAATAACAAAAATGAAAACAATTCTTTTAAAATTTCATTAGTAATCGAGAGAAAAATATTTCTCCAGATTATACTGTCCTTAATTTTTATTATTTATTCAAGCAATTAAAATCTTATCAAATTAAATAGTATCAGAGTTTTATTGCATTTTTTATTTTACTTAACGAAGCAGATTTTCGGATAGAGAGGTCAAATAAAAAAGAAAAACATAGATGATTTATAGTCCCCAATGAGTCCTGCGTTTAACTAATAAAATTATAGACTGCAACAAATTAAAATTTCATGGATTTACATGTGGTGGGTGGAATAGATGTAAAAACAAATTTCGAAGATTTTTAAAAAAATAATAATTTCAAAAATAATTTCATTTATTTGTGAATGAGTACTGAAAGTTCCATTAAAATCCGACAATTATTAGATTTTTGCTAGAATTTGCAAATTAATGTGTTTGTCACCGGAAGAAAAGGTTATGGCGTCATTACGATTTCCATTGTAAACAGTCGTAACATTTTGGTTACCCGCTCACTCAAATCTAAACAAGATTTTCTGCCAAAATTTCAAACACGTTAGAAGGGATTAAAAAAGTTTAAAAAATAATTAAAAATGACTTTGATTTTTCCTCTTAGTAATAATATAAACATTTTGATAGAAAAAGTTCGTTTTTATTAATTTTGGGACCTTTTTTTATTCATTCAATGCTGTTTTTGTTTAGCGATTTAGTAGCGGTACCTATTTTAAAGACAGGAGCTACAGAAGAAGACTTCCGACAAGTAGGAGGGGAAAGTAGCAGCGAGGCAATAGTTGTATTGTTTGGAGAGAAGGGGCACATTTCGTTTGAAAAGGCACATTTCTTTATAAAATGGTTAACAAACGTAAAGACAGATCTTCGGGACGTATGAAGTCAAAACCTGTGAGGTTAATGACGACATTTTTAAAGGCATTTTTCGAAAACTGCCTAATAGAAAGCTCCAAGATGCGGGTCCATGGTTATTGATTCAAGAGTTTTACGAACGAAAGATATTGTATGCGAGGAAAACATGATTTTTGGGGGGGAAAAGTAATAACCCGGAACATTTAATGGAAACATTCCGCCTGCATATAAGCTGAAAATGAATTAAGCATGAAAGAAGTATGAGACAAGGATACGTCGTCTTAGCAAATTTATTTAAATTAAATAGGGAGAAGAGTTCAATAGACGTAGAAGTCCTGCCAGAATTTAATACTGGTGGACATAATCTCAATAACATGAAACATAAATGACAAAGTCTTGAGAAGGGATGCAGAAAGAAAACTGCACAAACTCTATATATGTTACAAGAAAGTCAAAAAATTAGACTGTTTATCAAATATAAGAAAACAAAATGTATAGCGTCAGGAAGGAGAAAACGCAAGTACGAATTGGAAAGAAAAAAATAATTACACTTGTCAACAAAAAAATAAAATGTTGTTGAGACAGCAAACATCATTTTAGTTAAATGTCGAGCTCTAAATCTAAAAATGATCTTATTTTTCTTGGTAAGCTGCCGTTTTTGCTGTATTGAAAAACCACAATTTTGAAAAAAAAAGCCCTTTTTTATTTCTTTTCTAACGATATGATATTGACCAATTGCAATATTTCTCAGATACGTAGAAACCATTCAATACGGATTTAAACCAAAAAAACATTGGCCTGTTTATTGAGAAATACTATTTTTTCAATAACAATCAGACCCTAAATCTTAAAAAAATAACACGATTGAATATACCAAGACCAACAAGTATTTTTTATCAAAGCAATTAATAAACTAACGGCAGAAATAAAACCTTCGAGAAGATAAGAACTATGGCAAAATCTTTCCTCTGTCTTGATTGTGTGCCATGTTCAATGTTATTTAAGTCTATTTTGATACTCTATAGTGGGTTGCTTATCTATTCTTTTCTGTTAGTAGTGGAGAATCCGTTCTAATGAAGGGTAGTTGTATACTGTTGCAGGTTAACGGAATTTGGCCTTGTTATAGATAGCCCACTATAAGTCATAAAGAAAGTTTATAAACCAAGAAAAGCAAAATTGAGTTGAAAGATCACTCTGTGGTGAACTGGGGCAAGAAGTGGCTTGTCAACTTCAATTCATCTAAGACCAAGCTGTTGTCTGTCAACCATTACAGACAACCTCTCCTGCCTCCCATAAGCATGGACCAAGCGATTCTCCCGGAGAGTAATACACTAAGCCTCCTCGGACTTACCCTGTTCTCAGACCTCAAATGGAACCACTATATTGAATACATAGCAAAATCTACTGCTAAGAAGGTTGGGTCACTATGTCAATCCATGATGTTTTTTCCACCTGAATCCATCCTGCATATATACAAGTCAACCATCCGTCCGTGCATGGAGTACTGCTGCCATTTATGGTCAGGTGCCCCTGCCGTTCTCCTCAGTGTTCTTGACAGGCTCCAAAGGAGAGTCTGTAATGTGATAGGTACTGATCTGGCGGCTCGACTACAGCCACTTCCCCATCGTCGAATTGTGGCCTCCCTTTGTCTGTTCTATAAATACTTTCATGGCTTCTGCTCAGACGAACTTAAGTCACTGATGCATCCTCAACAGGTGTTTACTCGTGCAACCAGACTGGCAACTGGGTCCCACCCATTCACAGTCAGGTTAGCCAAATGCAGACGACAATTCTACTCCTGCAGCTTCTTCTCTCACACTTCCCGCCTGTGGAACTCGCTCCCGTATTCTTGCTTTCCTGACGGCTACAACCTCCAGAAATTTAAATGCAAAGTCAAAACTCTTCTACTAACCACTGGACTCTAGCTCTCTCCCCACCCCCGTATAACCGTCCCTTTCTCTCCACCTATGTATCTGTCATCGCACCTTCTTTCTCAGCTTTCTGTTGTTTCTTTCTAACTAGTTTGTACTCCTCACTCTTTTCTAATTAATCTTTTTACATTTATGTAGCCCCCTGCACATCAGTGGCGTTTCCGCCTTGCTCGGGGCGAAATGATTAAAAAAAATATTTATGTATAACGCATATCAATTAATGTTTTTACAATTGAAGTAATACATGGTGTATAGGTCCAACGGAGGTTAAAATGTTCATGGCATTAGAATGTTGTTAGAGAATTAATACTTAGGAATTTGGGCGCATGTAAGTAAGGAATGTCTTTGATGTATTCGCTCCTTAGGTCAGTAAGTAGTTTTTGAGGCAGAGAAGAAGGAGAGAGGTAAGGGAGACGAACATAGCAAGCCACTTGACTTGGGTCAAGGGAGATACTAATTCTCTCTTCTCCTCGAGTCGGTCTGCCTGTCGATGCTTTCTGTACCCGTTTTTTATATCTTTTTTTTTGGATCATAGCAGTTCATTTGGGATTTCACACTTGTATTTGGTTCTGGGCTTCCCATTGGCTGATAAATAAAATGCGCGTAGGATTGCGAATTGGAAATTTTATATTTAATTAATATTTAGTTTTCAACCGGAACATCTGCGCGGAGCCGGCGGCGCAGCGACGACTTTTGGTCGTTTGCTTTTTGGTCGTGAAAGCGCAAACATCCGGTCCATCGCTTTTGCTTGGTATCACCACAACTCCAGCAGTAGTCAGCCATCATTTGTTTGTTCTACTGTCTCTGTTAGTGTTCTTTCATTGTTTTGATATGCCGATGAAATCGTTCTTCTTGCTCATCGCTCACATCACAACAATTATCCGGAATTTTATCTAGATGGCTATGTAAAAAAAGAAACCTTAATACTCATATAAGCGTATTACTGATAAAGTGTATAACTGATAAAGTTTATTAGTTAACTTGAACTTTTGCGATAAACCAGAAAAATTCGGTACTTTTATTTTGAAATTGTTGACTCAATTTCTTTATTATAAAAATAGTTTATTTCAGGTGGCTGACAAAAATTGCTCGTGTAACTGAAAATTGATGGTTTTTTTCGACTTTTATTAACTAAATGTTGCGATCAGCCAAGATCGCTTTTCCAAAAATTAGTATTTTTTTCAGTACAGCAAAAACGGTAGTGAATCTGAGGTCATTTTTGGAATTAGCGCCATGAAATTAGATAAAAATCAGCAAAAATTCGTGATGACCAGTGTTATTGACTAGAAGATGAAATGTATGAGGCCAGGAAGAACAACACGCAAGATCAGGAGGTACGAATTAGAAATGAAAAAAAAAAAATACGGCAATGTAAACATCTGGGAAATGTTATAGCAAACAACAGAAAATCTATTAGTCGCATCGGAATAGTGAAAGTTGTCTCCTAAATATTAGATAAAGTATTAAAAAATGGGAACAATTTAGAAACAAAAAAGAGTGCTGAACTGTTATGCAATATCAGTCCTCAAATACAGAAGCGAATACTTCACAATTTCTTCCCAAGCCCCTCAATACTATCACACGAACGCGGGTGTCCCTCAAGGCTCTATTCTAGGTCCTACGCTTTTCCTTATCTATATTAAAGATCTCCCCGACGTAATAAGATCCCAAGTAGGCATATACGCCGACGACATTACGGTTTACTCTCGTCTCGATCAAAAATCTGCCGAGGCTGACAAAGCAAACCTCGCAGCCGAGCTTGAAAAGGATCTCCAGTCCCTGGTGGACTGGGGTAAGAAATGGCTCGTAAATTTTAATGCTTCTAAAACGAAGCTGCTATCTATTAACCAACACAGATAATAGTTCCTTCCGCCCATTAACATGGATCAGGCTTCTCTGCCTGAAAGTAAAACACTTCGCCTCCTCGGATTAACTCTTACATCAGACCTTAAATGGAATAACCATATAGAATCCATAGCTAAATTCGCTGCTAAGAAAGTCGGTTCTCTGTGTAGTGTCAGGAAGTTTTCCCGTCCGAAACAATCATGCACATATACAAGTCTACCATCCGCTCGTGCATTGAATACTGCTGCTATCCACTTTGGCGTACTTGACAAAATCCAACGGAGAATCTATAATGTGATCGATCCCGACTTGGCAGCTGGGATACAGTCGCTTTCTCACCGACGCTATGTGGCTTACCTGTGTCTCTTCTACAAATAATTTCACGGCTTCTGCTCCGACGAACTTAGCTCACTGGTACCCACTATATATGAATTTCCTCAAGCGACAAGATTAGCAACTAGGTCCCACCCTTTTACTGTGAAACCGATAAATTGTAAACGTAAATTCTACTCCATCAGCTTCTTTTTCGTACTCCCCGCCTGTGAAATTCCCTTCCGCATACTTGCTTTCCTGACATCTACAATCTTCAAAAAATCAAATGTAAAGTCAATAGTCACCTCCTGTCTCACTAACTTACATCCTATCTCTCATGCTTTTTTTCCGTCCACCCCACTCATCAGTATTGTCTTCCTTCTCATACTCTCTTCCTGGCACCCTCTGTAACCTGTCACTCTTTCTCATAACATTCCTCCTATGTAACCCCCTGAACAACAGTGACAGTAAAATGCCTTGCTTTGGGTACACGATTATAAAAAAAAAATAAAAATAAAAAAGAGACTTGGTGCAACAGAAATGTGATTCTACATGAAAATAAAAATGACGGAGTAGAGAGGAAGCTGAAAATACCATAGACTGAGTCAGCATCGTCAAAGTTTTAGGGGAAAAAAAGCCATACGAGAAAAAAGGTTGAGAGAATTTAACACTCAAATGACACACTCAAGGCAAGAAAGGCAGAGTAAAACATCGAATAACCTACCTAAGAAGCTTGAGTAACTGGATGTCATAATAAGAACCTGGATGAATAGAAAGAGGACAGACATTGTTTACAGCTAAAAAGTAACAGTTGCAGAGAGCCATGATTTTCCACATCTTGAAAAAACTCGGCATATAAAAGAGTAACAGAATAGATTAACTTGGCGGTTTCAAAATAAGCAAAGTCCCAGAATCAATAACCGGAAGCCGAAAAACTTTCACGCAAAAATACAGATAAATACCCACCTAAAAAAAACAAACAAGAAACAAATTACAGACCGATCACGTGCCTACTGTTAATGTGCAAAGTCCTAACCATAAAAATAGCAAATAAAAATACGAATATTTGAAAACAGATGAGAATGAAATGGGTGCAGAAAAGTGAGCAAAGACGCAAACTATTGACAATACATTGCTCTGATGACCCTGAAAGAAATAAGATAAAGAGAAGGAAACCCTAACCCTAACATCCTAAAAGATCCTTCATTGATGAATAATCGTATGCTTTGAATGAGTTAAGATTAACGGGTCAGTTATGCAATAGATGGCTACTTACGCAGCAAACTGGAAAGTAACCTAGTAACTGAGCTGACTATAATTCTCCATCTGTTGCGGTTGTATGCCGGAGCCTGGGTCTGCGTGAAGGTTTCTTGATGTGCTAATCATGTGGCATGTCTTGGTCCATTTTAATCTGGCTGAGCCCATCCCTCTTCATGTTAAGAATAAGCCAACTAGGTGGTTTGTTTGGATTGCTAACACGTGGCCGTTGTAGTTCATCGGAACAACCGCTCCGTCCTGGTCGGTGATCTGAGTCGAAGACGGCCTTCGCTCAGTAGTGTCGTGTTAACACCACCCTATTACGTGAATTTAGTCCGCTGTTTTACCGAGGTATAGCAATTAAGTGGGAGATTTAGGAGATGGTTGAGGGCCAGTGATGCCTGTTCACCCGAAAATGCAGCGTCCCAAATATCAAAGGTAGTACCTCTCTCCAGAGCACCCCATCGACAATTCATAACGGCTCGAGGAGTAAGCTTGGCACATGTATGTATAAAAAGTGTTACTTTTTATGGAGATTCAGTATCTGCTACTATTTAGCGTAGCTAAAACTAAACCGAATATGAAAGAATACAAATTCTAAGACACAAAGAAAACTGTCAACCGCTTCATAAATATGGATTGCATAAAATGATTTGCGAAGATTGAGAATAAACTCTGATCAATGAAACTAAAAGTTTTAGCAACAAGATCAAAATAGGCTTTGTGACAGAGAAATGTTTAACAATATTAATGCGCATGAGAAAATCTGTAACAAGTGGGATTAACATGGCGGATAGCAAGACAATCAGCGTATTAACCGCAATAAACACCTCCGCAAATTCAAATATGTCTAAATAAAGTGGGAAGAAAGAAGGAAAAGTTAAGTAAAGAATATTTCAGAAGATTAGGAAAATACATGAAAGTAAACCAGATAGCAGAAACCCGTTAAAAGTAATAAACACAAGACCATTGTTTGAGTAGACAAAAGAACTGAAATTAATGAGCCGTTAGACTATTAGTTGTGACCATTGTCAAAGCACTGCATCCCGAAAGACGATATAGATTATAAAAAGAAGAGAAATACAAGGGCAGAGAACTCTTTATCATCAAAGGCTCTGTCCAAATGACCAAAAATGGAAATAGATAACTACATACAGCAAGGCGACAAAAATCATATAACAATTATGCTTGTTCCTTAGCCTGTCAATACCTTATTAATCATGACCTATTCCGTTTTGACTGCGGTGAAATATGGAAAAAAACGTGCTAGGGATGCTTTTTCTTTGTGAATAATGGAAGAAAGAGAAAGAAATAAAGAGAAAGGGAATGAAAAGGATAGAATAACAATAAGCAAGAAATTGAGTGATTGATTTCATTCTCATATCCCATGACACCAGTAATCTTTTGTATCTTGGTGACCTTGTTGCCTTGTTTAAGGTGAAATGATTAATATTTATATGTCGTGTTTTTTTGTGTGTGTTTGTGTATTTGCGTGTGCGTGTTTGTGTATTCGCACGCCTGTGTGTGTGTGTGTGTGTGTGTGTGTGCGTGTGTGTTAAGGTAAAGTGGGACTATTCATCAAAGAAAAAATTCAACATCAGCTTTGTTGTGATAATTTTATTTTTCCTCGCAGGATAAGTGTAATTCCAAGTATTTATTTATTCAACAGCCCAATTTTGTAATTAGCATTTAAATAAGATTTATTCATCCTTTACAGCGAGGAAATTCTTAGAGTACTAAAAATTCTACCAGGATTTATGATTGGGGAGGCACAATCTTAAGAGCATAATGTAGATGATTTCGTGTTGACGTCAGGCACAGTAAAACAACTACTTGAAAGCCTAAACAAGTTAGTTGAGGCAATCAGGAAGAACAAACGATCAATTGTAAGAATACTTAATGTCTGGTTGTCAACAAGAGGAACACCCCAAGTTGCCAGTAATTAATTCGACATGTCAAAATAAAACAAGGTCAGAAATTTAAATATCTGAAAAATTTTGAAGACGGATAGCGGAACATGTGCGACCGAAATTTGAAGGAGCACTGGAATAACGAAAGACACCATTCAAAATTTTCACAATTATTATTCTAAAATGTTTGTTGGTTGGTTGTTTTGATTTTATGGCATATCAACCTCGGTGGGTCATTTATTGCCAACTAAATTTTATTCATTTATTTTATTGCTGCTAATACCTTTTCCTTCTCAACAATTTTTGTTTTTATATAAGTTTTCTGTCTAGTAATACTTTTTTCTTTTCGAGAATCAAGATTCATTGGAATCTGTTTCCAAGGGCAGGGTCCCTAAGTCCTATCCTTGTTATTTAACCCATAACTGGAGGGAAGGGACGGATTAACACCTTTCCCAAGGGTACCAGTGCTTAAGTAAATACAGGGTATTCAACTGGAATTCGAACTCGGCTCACCGATTTCTTTTTCCGATCCGATATCCACTGCACCACAACGCACATCCGTCACTGAACGCTTACAGCACCTGGGTTTCTCAAGTGGTCACCCATCTAAATACAGGCTCAACGTTGCTTAACTTCGGTGATCGAGCGAGAACCGGTGTATTCAACGTGATGTGGCCATAAGCCTGATGTTATTTAATCGATAAAAAATCGATTTCTCTTTCCGATCCGATATCCACTGCACCACAACACACATCCGTCACTATACGCTTACAGCACCTGGTATTCCCAAGCGGTCACCCATCTAAGTACTGACCAGGCTCAACGTTGCTTAACTTCGGTGATCGAGCGAGAACCGGTTTATTCAACGTGATATGGCCGTAAGCCATTCTAAACTGTGTGACGAGAAATAAACGACAACTAATGGGCGTGTGTGATGAACCCCACAAGGAAAAACACTGACACTGTAATAGAAATATAGATCCTTCATTGCTGAATATTCGTATGCTCTAAATGAATCAAGATTAACGGGTCAGTTGTGCAATACATGGCTACTTACGCAGCAAACTCGAAAGTAACTTAGTAACTGAGCTGACTATAATTCTCCATTTGTTGCGGTTGTATGCCGGAGCCTGGATCTACGTGAAGGGTTTCTTGATGTGCTAATCATGTGGCATGTCTTGGTCCTTTTTAACCTGGCTGAGCCCATCCCTCTCCATGTTAAGAATAAGCCAACTAGGTGGTTTGTTTGGATTGCTAACACGTGGCCGTTGTTCATCGGAAGAACTGCTCCGTCCTGGTCGGTGATCTGCGTCGAAGACGGCCTTCGCTCAGTAGTGTCGTGTTAACACCACCCTATCACGTGAATTTAGTCCGCTGTTTTACCGAGGTATAGCAATTAAGTGAGAGAACTATTAGCCAGAATATACAGAGAAAAATGAAATCCTTCGCAATTATAGACCAGATCAAATGCATCCAGAAAAAAAAAACATTCTACGTTCTATGAAATTTGGTAGAAAAAATGTGGAACTTGAAAACAAGAATAGTATCAGTGATACTTAGAATGATAAAAAATGGAACAAAACAACACAATAAAAGAATCCTTGCAAACCTCAGCTTAAGAGATATACAAAAATTGTCTTGAGAACTTGGTCTATGTAACACTATGGATTTTAGGGAAGAGAGAAAACAACATGAAATGGAACCATAACAACACGTCACGACCTGCCTTAGGTCTTCCTGCAGATTTGTTAGGTAGTGCCATCATAGCAGAAATCGATTTATAATGAAAAATGGAATAATAATAATGCAAATTGTAATGTATCTGACGTTCTTGAAAAACTATCGAAATACATGATTTGGAAATCTAAAAAATGAGGACTTTAATATGTTCAGTTGTAGTTAATCTTCAAAATAATTGGAAAAGTTCCCGATAGAAGGGATTCCTGGTAGTCCATCAGTTAAAGTGCCATACGTGATACACGTTTGGGCGATCATGTCTCGAAAGAGACATAACTGACTGGGCAGAAGATTATCCCGCAGTAGTTTGCTATTGCTTTCTGCGGTAGACTGGTTGCCGACCAAGGCTATAGAACCCAATCTGTCCTGCTATTTAACCCATAACTGGAAGGAAGAGACGGATTAATACCTTTCCCAAGGGTATTTGCGCGTAAGTGAATACAATGGATTCAACTGGAATTCAAACTCGGCTCTCCGGTTTCTCGTTCCGAGCCGATATCCACTGTACCACAACGCACATCCCAGAAATACGAAAAACTGTACTTACAATTACAGCTCACACATTACAAAGAGATTTATCTATGTAAAATATGTGTGATCTTCGGGTTTCCTTTTTATTAAAATAATTATCAGTGAAGAATGTCATGAAGCCGTCTCAGAGAAATGCTACTACTACTACTACTACTACTACTAATAATAATAATAATAATAAATTTGAAAACAAAATTAGTACCAGTGATAGTAGGTGCGTTTGGAATGATAAAAAAGGCACAAAACAACACATTGGGACAATCCCTAGAAACCCAGGCTTCAGAGATATAAAAAATGTCTTGATAAAAACAGCTCACACACGAGCCAGCTTGTTTCGCTAGAATCATTACAGTTACAATTGAGTAGTAAGTTTGATCCTCACTGGGTGTCCCTTAATTTCGGTTTGTGCCACATCTAAGCAACGCTTAGAAAATCACCAGTAAGAAGAACTTTCTCCATGTAACGCTAGTGATGTTATGGAAAAACAGATGAAACGTAGCAATAAAAAAACACTTCTTTGAGCAGTTTGGTAGGTAGTGTGACCATAGCAGAAATCGAATTATGATGAAAATGATTGCTACAATAATAATATCACTAAATTCGAGATAGAAAATTAGGTTTCGTCTTTGTAAACAATAAGAAACATTGTCAGATAGTTCTGATAGCTATAGTTTTTATTTTTAATCATTTCACCCCGGGCAAGGCGTAAATGCCACTGATGTGCGGGGGGCTACATAACTGAAAGAAAATTAATTAGAGGAGGAAGAAGAGGATTACAAACCAATTAGAAAGAAGCAATAGAAAGATGAAAATGCAGGTGTGATGACAGTTGCAAGGGGGGAGGGAAAGGGAGGATATACGGGGAGGGGGAAAGGACTAGAGTTAAGTCTGATAATTAGCGCCATATTTTGAAGAGCTTTGCAAACAAGCTGACATATCTGCAAACCCGAGTAAAATTGAATCCAACCAGATTACAGCGTTCAGGTAAAATGCCGAATAAACATGCTGGAATATAGATGCCAACACAGGATGTCCAGTTCACTGATTGTTACTCGAGCGAAATATCAATCTGCAAAATCATTATTATTATTAATAATAATAATAATAATACAGGCGAAGAGGCTCATCCCTTGTTCCCTGTTTAGGATGTGGTTTCTGGCTTTCTCTTTTCCAATCTTTTCACTCCTTTTTCTTTTTTTTTTTCAATTGGTAGTAGATAGACTAAGCTATCACCCGGCTCACACTCCATCCACGTCTACTGTACAGGTGAAGAGGCTCATCCCTTGTTCCCTGTTTAGGATGTGGTTTCTGGCTTTCTCTTTTCCAATCTTTTCACTCCTTTTTCTTTTTTTTTTCAATTGGTAGTAGATAGACTAAGCTATCACCCGGCTCACACTCCATCCACGTCTACTGTACAGGTGAAGAGGCTCATCCCTTGTTCCCTGTTTAGGATGTGGTTTCCGGCTTTCTCTTTTCTAATCTTTTCACTCTTACGTAGGCCCCTGCACATCAGTGGCGTTACCGCATCGCTCGGTGTGATATGATTAAAAAAAATAATTAGCACCATGCATGGTTGTCATGCCTTCTCATTTTAATTGATTAGAAGTGTTAATACCTACATGTTTTGTCTTGGTGAATCACAATAGCTTATATAGCGTTAAATAAGATGGCTTCATCATCATTTACCCATCACACCCAGATGGTGCATAGGGCAGCTACTTTTCATTGCTGTAACAAACTTTTTTATGGAGCAGGGTTGTTAGCCTTGCACCCAACCCCCAAACCCCCAAACCTGGAGGACCGGTGAACCATTCTTGGTCCTTACGTTTACAGCACCTGGTATTCCCAAATGGTCACCCATGTAAGTACTACCCATTTAAGTCAGCCAAGGAGACCTGGGAGTCATATACTTGGGAATACTCCCAACCGGATACCAATTTAATAGAAAAATATTTCTCAGCGGACCCTACATGCAAAGTAATGCTCTGCTTTTATATATAAAAAAGGAAAACTATCATATTACACCCATCTGGCTGTGATGCATATGTCTCGTATCAGATTTGGCGTTATGATGGGATTTTTAGCTTCGTATATTTCTATTCTTGCATCGCGTTGTTAGCGAGCTGCTCTCTCACTAAATAATAATAATAAAAATAAAAATAATGACGATGATGATGATGATGATTTTGATGCACTAACCTAAGTGATAATTGCAAATATAACAGCAATGATGATTGTCATCATACTAACAAACAAAAAAAAAAAAGGGAAAATAGTTTAATCGATCAGAAGAATGACTCTTCAGTTTAAATATTGCAAACACCAAGTCTGCTATAATGTAGTAAAAAATGTGAATTAATAAGATTAAACTATTAATTAAACTATCGACTAAACGAATGTGATAAGAATACAACACGTGGATGAAGTCCAAAGTGAGGCTGAGATAAAACGCAAACAATTGTGCACAGTTTGGCTTTAAAGAAAAAAAGTTAATTAACTCAAAATCGATTTAAACGCAAGAGAACTACACAAAATGTCTACCTTAAAATTACATACGCAGCAAACATTGTTTTATTTGTGGGTGGCGGGAGATTAAATGAAAATCCTTTCGCAAATTCAAAATTTAAAAAGTTCTTTCCAAAATATACATTAAAAAAATCTTAATGAGAATAGAAACGACTGTGTGCTTTTGCGATGAGTTTAGCCGCCTTAAAAAAAGTGTATGGCTAATAGAAATAATTAATTACGGAAATAATAACAAAGTAAAAATGATACGCTATCAGCAAAGAACAGAGGCTCAACTTGATGTGGCAGCATTGACGCCTGCAGAGGATAACGAAAATTACGTGAGTTCATTTACAGAATACCAGACATTTGGACGTTTTTCAAGTCGATGCATAGTCACCCCACCGCAAGTGGCTAGATCGTTGGGGTGTTCTTTTATCTGGACTCCATCTCTAGATAGACGCCAGCAAAGGCTAAGACAG
>JBBBDQ010001725.1:2155000-2312500 GCA_037127315.1 Ascarosepion bandense
AAAACATAATGAGGAAAGAGCGCTTGGAGAACTTGACACTCACGTGACATATTGAAGGCAAGAGTGAAGGACAGAATAACTTACCTAACACTATAGACAACGGATGAGAGCGAGAACGTTATAACTTAGTGCGCATGATATACAGAGTTCAAAGGTAGATCTGCACCAAGCGGCTTCACTCTGATTGTCTTAGCACCTTTACTTATTGGTCAGACTTCGTAATTCGCTTTCCGGCCATGAGAGCCAGAGTCTGATCTCAGAGTGGTGATTTCTTGATATTATATTGATTTAAGATGCGTAGGCAAAACAAACGATCTGCCCCGTTGGAAAGTCTTGGGTTGACCCAAGACTTGTGAGGCGGGGAGGAACTGATCAAAAGTCGAGGATAGTTCTATAGTTAGGATTTTGTCCCCGCTTCTTTAAACTGGTGATCTCGGCAGATTATACGCTGCATTCCAGAAAATATAACTAAAGTGAGATCTGCATAGTTACAATATAAAGTACAAGCTAACACTGTATATGTTGAGCACACAGCTAGTTTTACTAGATCAGGATATCTTGATCTGAACCGACTTTCTTCATATCTATCTATCTATCTATCTATCTATCTATCTATCTATCTATCTATCATATCTATTCATTATCTTATCTATCTATCTATCTATCTATCTATCTATCTATCTATCTATCTATCTTAGGTTTATCTTATTCTTATCTATCTATCTATCTATCTATCTATCTATCTTAGGTTTGTTCTTATTCTATCTATCTATCTATCTATCTATCTATCTATCTATCTATCATAGGTCTGTTCATTATCTATCTATCTATCTATCTATCTATCTATCTATCTTAGGTCTGTTCATTATCTATCTATCTATCTATCTATCTATCTATCTATCTATCTATCTTTATTCATCTAAACCGACTTTATTCATCTCTTTCAGTCTGTCTGTCTGTCTCTATATCTATCTATCTATGCAGAACATGATATCATCCTTCCTGGAAGTCAGTTCTGGCACATTTCAAGTATGAAACAAGTCTTGGTTGATATTGAATTATGTCCAACCGATAGTCAGTGCCTGTTATCGAACCCATCTTCTGACCGTTCATCTTCCTTCCGCATTCATCAATCCGGAACTAATTCAACATTGATCACCGGCCGTAATTTTATTTAGCGTTGACATCTCCTCGTCCACTGTGAGTAGATCCAACTGTAGCTTTCCGTTACTATGAATTGCTTCTGTGTGCAAACTACCATAAATATCTTAAGACATGTGTGGATATGACTCCAGTAGAAGAGAAAATGGTAGGAATCCTTAAGAGTGAAGATTACATTTCACGTACGGGGATGATTCACTCAATCAACATAAAATGAATTGCAGACAAGAGACATATCCCTCTTCTTTTGTCAAGTATCAACCACATATCAGAAGCTGTCACGCTTACATTTTGAAAGAACATGGAATGATTCACTGCAGATATTGTTTAAAGCGTTTTACAAATGTATGCTTAAGTTAAATATAATATAGTTCGAAAACGTTTAATATACAATGTAGCATTGTTTCGGTACGATCACAGGTTAGTTGGTTTGTTTGTTTAGTGGTATAACCAACGATAAAATGTATTTTTGTTCATTTTGTATATAAAATGTACTGGTGGTAATTCTATAAAATTGTATAGCCCGTCATTTTAGGATAAAATTGTATAGTTCGTCATCTATCTAAACTTATTTATAAATGGAACTTTGTCTCTGTGTGTGTCTGTGTGTGTGTGTATCCGTTACCTATAGACTCCGAAACGGCTGAACCGATTTTCTTGACAATTTACGTAATTATAGTATAAGCGTCTGCATGTTTTCTTAGCTAGGTTTTGTGTCAAGGTACCCCCGATAAATATCGATAATCGAAAATCGAAAAAATTGGGTTATAGAAGAAGACGTCCGATTTTAATCAAATTTGATACACTCATAGACCATGACATAAGAAACGATATTCAGAAGTTTCAAGGTTGCGGTTCTTACAATAGGGCATAAAATCGATAATATATATATATATATATATATATATATATATATATATATATATATATATAAGGCAAGATGTTTGTGTGTGTGTCTGTTTATCTGCCTGTATGTCTGTATTTTTCTCCAGCCCTTTTATTTTAGTTTTTGCTTCGGGTTTGGCTTTAAGTAGGTATAATTGTAGTTCTTAATCACAGCCATGATACCATTTACTCAGAGGACTTATTTAGCCTTCAAAATTCAGTTTACGACGAAACAAACTTATTTGATATCGATACCAGGAAATCAGAATTTGACTTACATCCATTCATTTTTCTTTCAGTCTACGGTTTAGCTTCAACTGGAAACAACTATTGCTTTTTAGTTTTTGTGCCAACGTCCAACGTGTCTGAGCTCCAGGCCCATGGATTAGTTTTAAGGCTTTCATTACACCCGAGCAACGCTAGACTATACTGCTAGCATATATATATATTTGGGTGTGAGGGTGTTTGTGTGTCTAAAGACAGTAAGATAATGAGAAAATGTGAAAAAGTTTTTACTGACCTCGAGTTTCTCTCCGTGTTGGTTGAAATGAAGGACAATCCTGTGTGTCAGAAAAGTGCAATTAATTTTTTTTTTCGTATGGGTAATAAATAAAGTTTTTATACGTCGACGAAAAATTGATACTTTTTTTTGTATTGAAGCCGTTAACGCCAGCTTCCCTTGAACCTCAGACTGGGCTCGTTCGCAACATCGTCAATGTTCGCCAAGATATTAGTAACACAATGAACTATAGGAAGTAAAAGTGAGAAAAATGATCTATTCAGCGCGGGCAACATCGAATCCATATGTTAAGTTTGAAATAAAGTGAACTATGAATAGATAGAAAATGTAACTTGTCTATCTTAATCAACGAAACACACAGACACATGTGCGTACACACACGTGAACACACACGTGAACACACGCACACACGCACACACACACATATATATATATATATATATATATATATTAAAGACGACTGCCGCTTCCTTGCTAATGGTTAACGCAACTGCTGAAAGCGTCAGGATATGTAGAACAGTTGGACAAATTTTGCACGCTTTTCTTTTCTTTTCTTTCTTTTTCTTTTCCTTTTTCCTTTTTCTTTTCTTTCTTTTTCTTTTCCTTTTTCCTTTTTCTTTTCTTTCTTTTTCTTTTCCTTTTCTTTCTTTCTTTTTCTTTTCCTTTTTCCTTTTTCTTTTCTTTCTTTTTCTTTTCCTTTTCTTTCTTTTTCTTTTCCTTTTTCCTTTTTCTTTTCTTTCTTTTTCTTTTCCTTTTTCCTTTTTCTTTTCTTTCTTTTTCTTTTCCTTTTTCCTTTTTCTTTTCTTTCTTTTTCTTTTCCTTTTTCCTTTTTCTTTTCTTTCTTTTTCTTTTCCTTTTTCCTTTTTCTTTTCTTTCTTTTTCTTTTCCTTTTTCCTTTTTCTTTTCTTTCTTTTTTGCTTAGCCAATTTTTCTTGTCAAACAACACTTCCTATTTCTTCCTTCACTTCCCCTTCATCTTATAACTCAATCTTTTGTCTGTGATGTAAATTTTGAACTTCCACCGGTAAAATCTTGTTTTATTTTGAAAAAGGTTGCCTATGAAATGTGAAATCTCTCTTAGGGATTTCATGTAGAAATAATTATACAACGATTTTGAAATTCGAAATTTATTTTACTATATATATATATATATATATATATATATTTACGGTGATTGAATATATATATATATATATATATATATATATATATATATATATATATATATAAATATATATATATATATATATATATATATATATATATGGTGGATTCTGTTGACACTGGACATGGATGCGTCTCCCAAGGCATGAAGGTGTTTTGAAAACTTTTCGACAAATGGGCCATGTGGTTGAGCTAATTTGATCAAGTGTTTGACGATCAGTTATCATCTGTTGCCGCAAGTGGACAGTGACAGGTAAGGCTATCTTTGAGAGATGCGGCAAACTGTGAACTTTTTCTAATATTTGCAGTCAGTTAATCCCGATGGTCAAGTCATGTGACAAAATGTGCACCAGTAAAGGGCATGCCATTTTTAAGGAAAGAGTGTGCATTGTGCTCCACTATAAAGAAGTAATGTGTGTGTGTGTGTGTGTGTGTGTGTGTGTGTGTGTGTGTGTGTGTGTGTGTATTGTGTATTTCGGCAGCAATCCTTGTTTTTGCGATAGCTTTGCTTATTGTCCAGTTAACACTTTTTCCTGCCATTTTGAACAGGAGTAGAGGTTCAAACATTGTTTCTTGTTCAGAACTGTGATTAGGATTCCGGTTCCTTCTAAAGTCTACTTTAACTTTATAATCATAAAACTATCTTGGGCTTATACAACTCCTTACAGTAACCTTTTACCTTGAGTTGTTGTTCGGCCTTGGATTGGGTGAACATTAATGCCCCTACAAAAAAAAAAACAAACAAAAAAAAAAACAACAAATAAACAAAAAAACAATAAAATCATTAAGCGTTTTATACGTTGTTTTTTTTTGCTTTCGTACATGTATTTAAGCGTACAGAATCTGTTCAGTTATTCTAGATATCCTGACTCTTTTGTGTATTCTATTAATCATCACAAAGTCTGTCGGTCGTTTTAATAAAACTTGTATGCACACACACACACACACACACACACACACACACACATATATATATATATATATATATATATATATATATATATATATATATATATATACAAATGAATAAGTAACGAAGAAAATAATTGCAACATTCAAAATATTAATTTAAACAAGTGCTCAATATAAAAAATAGAGCAATAAATATTTATCATTAATCATTTCTTTAGAACATGTACAAACTATTATAAAATTGTATATTTTGTTTGACATTGAAAGAACAATGTCTCATCGGGTAGTTAATTATGATGGTAAAAAGCACCACTTTCTTATATTCTTGGAAATCTTTATGTACCAGATAAAAAGAGATTAAAATAAAAGATGAAAAAATTGGGTAGAAAAAATGAGAAAATAAAATCAGAAATCAAGAAAAGGAAAAGAAAGAGGAAAGGGAAAGATACAGAGAAAATAGAAAGTAAAGAGAAAAATAAGTGTAAAAGTATTGAGAGGAAAGAGCCAATGAAAACGGCCAAAAGAGAGAAATTTTAGATATAGGCAGGAAATGAATTGTAGACAGATATTGATATCGATTACATGGTGTCTGGGCTCAAATCTTTTGGCATTTAGAAAAAAAGAATTATACTTCTATAAAGGGAAAGGAAAGAAAGGAAAAGGAAAAATACAAAGGAGTAGAAAGTGAAGAGGTAAATAAAGAGGAAAACTTTATTTTTCCCTCTTTTTTAATATATTTTTACCTCGTACAAAATGATTTCCAAAAATAAAAGGATATGGAGAGATTGAGATAAATATATAGATAGATAAGAACAGATTAATTGGTTTGTACAAATTCAGATAGATACGAAAAGATTGTTATAGATAGATTGATAGGTAGATATGAAGAAATTAAGAAAGAAAAGGTTCTGATAAAATGATTTATAGATATGAAAAGATTGTAATAGATTGACAGACATCTATGAACAGATTGAGATAGACAGATATATATGAGCAGATTGAGAGAGATGGATAGATATGAACAGATTGAGATAGACTGATAAATATTAACAAATTGAGATTAATAGATATGAGAAAATTGAGATAGATTGATGAGTAGATTTGAATAGATTGATTGATATGAACAAATTGTTATTGATTAATAGATATGAACAGATTGAGATAGCTTTATAGATATAAACAGATTGATTGATATGAACGGATTGGGATAGATATGAACAGGTTGCTATAGATAAATCGATAGATATGAACAGATTGAGATAGATTGATAGATAGATGAAAAGATTAAGAAAGAATGCATTCTGATAGATTGAGTGATAGATATAAACAGATTATGATAGATTGACAGACAGATATAAGCACATTGAGATAGACTGATAGATATGAACAGATTGAGATAGATATTGTTCATGGATGTCCATGCTTTTGACACTTATCCTGCGATCATTAATCCAAATCTGCTGTTACTACAACAACTTGTATATAGATAATTATAATTATACGGGTCTTTTTTTCTACTGCAAAAAATATTTACGGACCAATGAGTAAGTTATGGAAGGGGTAATCAATAGTTGCTGCTTTGATAAGCACAAAGACCATCGTTTCTCCATATATACAAAAGAAATCAAATATTAGCTTTAAATACGAACGCATATGAAAAAAGTAATGTACAGTGATCCGCGCCAACAAGCAATTCCAGATGAGTAAGTCTCTGTTATTTCTTGGGAATTTTTATGGGAACGATTCATCTTCAGAATCACAAAATGATAGAAGTCGTATGTGACGTTTGAATATTTAAAGAAAAGGAATAAAGTTGAAGTCTATTAAAAAAAAGAATAATGACATCGTCCTTGATCATCGAATTAGGGTAACGAACACCGAATCTTGTTACGGATCTTGAATGTTACGTAATGTTTTAAGAAGAAAAACTGATATCAATAGCAAGAGATAAGTTTCTATTTGTTTTTAGGCTTTTCATTTTTTTTTCTAATAAATTAAGACATTTATTAATATACAGATGATAGTTTAAACATTGCTGAACTCGATAGACGTGGTGTGAAACATCCATATAAGAGGCTAGATCTAACGAGGATGTTTAAAAACATGATTGAATTGATTGATTCACTGTTTAAGAACATGGCGAGAGAGATGGATTCATTTTTTAAGAACATTTTAGATTGATTGATTAATACGTTGTTTAAGAACGTGACTCGAGTGATTAATTGATTTGTTGTTTTAGAACATGATTCAGTCAATTGCTTGCTTGAATCATTGTTTAATAACATGACTCCTTGGATTGATTGATAGATGTTGTTTAAGATGATGACTCGGTTGACTGATGGATTCCTAGTTTGGGAACATAACTCGATTGATGGATTCGTTAAAACATGACACGATTGATTCGTAGTTTAAGAACTGACTGACTGATTCCTTGTTTATGAATATAACTCTATCGTTGTTGAAAGATTACTTGCCGGAGCGATTGATTGATTCGTTGTTTAAAACATGACTTGATTGGTTGTTTGGTTTATTTGTTATTTAAGAACATGAATCTGTTGATTGATTGGTTGTTTAAGAACATACCACAGTTGAATAATTGATTCCTTGTTTATGAACACAACTCGATTGATTGATAGATTGACTCATAATTTAGAACATGACTTGATTGACTGATTCATTCCTTCTTTAAGTACATATTTCGATTGATTGCTTCATTGTTTAAGATAATGATTGATTAATTCGTTGTTTAAGAACATGACCCAATTGATTGATACGTTGTTTAAAAACATGACTCCATTGGGTCCTTGACTTGTTTGTTATTTAAAAACATGAATCAATTGATTGATTCATGATTTAAAAACATGCCACGAGTAAATGATTGCTTCATTGTTTAAGATAATGATTGATTAATTCGTTGTTTAAGAACATGACTCACTTGATTGATACGTTGTTTAAAAACATGACTCCATTGGGTCCTTGACTTGTTTGTTATTTAAAAACATGAATCAATTGATTTATTCATGATTTAAGAATACGCCACGATTAAATGATTGATTCCTTGTTTAAAAACACAACTCGATTGATTGATTGATTGATTCATTGTTTCAAATATGACTCAACTGTTTGATTGATTCCTTTTTAAGAACATGTTTCGATTGATTAATTCATTATTTATAAAGATGATTGATTGGTAGATTTATTCGTTGTTAAAGAATACAACTAGATTGATTGTTTGATTGATTAATTCGTTGTTTAAGAACATGGCTCGATTGACTGATTGATTCATTGTTTATGAATATAAACTGCTATCAATCAATTGCTTGATTGACTAATTTGTTGTTTAAAGCATGTCTTGATTAATTGGTCTGTTGTTTAAGTACAAAATTCAATTGATTCATTTATTGTTTAAGAGTTTAACTAGAATAATGGATTAATTTGTTGTTTAAGAACATAACTCGATTCAGTTTAACATTTGGAATGTAAGACTCCGAAATTTATTTAACAGTTTGTCTATTTTAACAGATGATAGCACAAAGCTAAGCTCAAACTCAAATACCAATGCCAGCAGACTACTCTCTTTGGCATTTCTACTTTTGGGAACGCAATATGCAATAAGGACTCGCTGCAACTGTCTTGATGTAACACATCACTCAAATAATGTGCCTAACTAATAAAACAACTTTTGGCAAAACTCGTCAACATAGTCTCCTTCTAGGGTTATACACTGATTCCAACGATTCTCTAACTATTTGATGTCTTTTTTGTAGAACGATTTGTCTTTGGCCTCAAAATACGCCTCAGTTTCCGATATCACTTCTTCATTAGAGCCAAATCTCTTTCCCTTGAGCATTCTTTTGATGTCTGCAAACAGCCAGTAGTTGCTGGGGTCAGATCTGGAGAATAGGTGGAATGTGGAAGCATTGCGAAGTGCAATTCATATAGTTTTACTATCGTTGCGATTGACTTGTGCAACGGTGCGTTGTCTTTGTGAAAGATCACATTTTTCTTTTCCATTTGTAGCCGTTGTTTGGCGATCTCTTCCTTCAAACGCACCAAAAATGCTATATAATATTCGCTATTGATGGTTTTTCCTTTCTAAAGCTAATCGATGGACAAAATATCTTGCGCATCCCAAAATACGAGGGCCAATACCTTGCCTGTTGATGTTTGCGTCTTTGGTCGCTTTGGACGGTTTTCACCTGCTGATGTCCACTCAACTGACTACCGATTTGACTCCGGAGTAAAGTGATGGATCCATATTTCATTCGCTATCAATTATTTGTGCAAAACACCTTCTTGCTGCGTTGAAACAGTTGTAAACAACACTCTGACTTGTTGACGTGTTGTTGTTTTTGATCGACTGTGAGCAAACGCGGCAACCACATTGAACATGTCTTTCTCACTGACAAATGTTAAAATGGTGAATACACTGCCTTCTGATATGTTCAACTCTTCTGCTACCTCACTCAATATCAATTTACGATCGGCCAAAACGAGTTAGTTGATTTTTTGGGACCTACCGATTTTTTGAGACCTGAGCGTTCAGAGTCATTCGTGTCTGTACGACCGCGTTTAAAGTCAGCATACTACCTCTTAACCGTTGTTTCCGAAGGAGCAGAGTCCGAATATTTATCAAGCCATTGCTTTGCTTGAACCGTATTTTTTCCCATCAAAAAAACAATGCTTTATCAACACACAAAAATTAAGATTTTTCGATTGTTTTGCAACTTAAATAACTTTAATTTGTAAACTAATAATTTGATTGGGTCCAAATCCTGTCATGTGCCATTTGAAGGTTAGTACTTCATAAAAATTATGTGGATTTTTTTTTATTAGTGGCGCCATCTATATGTCAGGCCCGGAACTTATTGTGTGATGTGTTACTAGCTGGTGGAGATAGTTCTCAGAAGCTGAGCATAATAATAATTCTAAACTTGTATAAACGTGCAGTTTAGTTTACCCGCTTTCCCAATCTAAGGATGTATGGCAAGGCTGAGTTTAAAGTGAGATTTCGGCATGTACAATGTACAGTGATTAAAAAGAATAAAATAATCTTCGGTATTTTCATATTTAAACACAATTAACGCTTCACTGATTAACATTAGCCCTAACATGTTGGACTGATACTGTGTGTGGAGACGTATTATTAGGCGCTACAGATTAGCCCCATTCACCACCACGAAGATAAAGTATTGTTTGGGTTGACATTGTAATGATAGCATACCCACCAAAATTGCTGAGTTTAACATGTGAATTCATCGCGTACATGGGAACATAGGCGTTTATACATTGGGGACACCTCAGACGTTAGGGATTTTCACGAGCTTTCCTACGTGGAGGTGATTTTGCTTAGAGCAGCATCATGCAAAAAACGAATATATATATGTATACTTTTCCCACAACAGTTCACTCTGATCTCATAAACACACAGGAAGCTCTTCAAGACTTATCCGTGATATACTCTTTGATAATGCATACATAATAGCATCATTCAGATGCAAAAGATGAAAAATAATGGAGGCATTATTAATTAGAAAAAAGAATCCTACACTTAATAAAAATGTGCTTACCATGTTCAGAACATGACAGTATACACATGACACTATATCCATAAACTTTACACCTGACTATTTACAAGTAAAACAAAATACATTCTTGATAATGCCTGAAAGTAGAGCCGAAACCGCTCGAAAGTACAGAATGTTTGTACAATTCTTATATAACTTGAGTTCTGGAAAGAAAAACACATGAAAATTTATATAATAAACTTAATGATAATACCTTGATATTATAAACATATAGTCATCCGCCGTTATTTCTGTGTGGCCATATCACTGTTCATCAGTAGGGTTAGACGTCCGATTGCTTCTAACGTTATTGAAACCCGGCTGAATTGACATCAGTCGGAGATTCTACCTCTAAGTAATGGGCGCTGGGGGCAGACAGGTGGATTTTAGCGTGTTATATACAAAATGTGGAATATTACAAAAATAAGAATAAGAATAAATATAAAATAATTTAGCTCGATCAAAATTATGATTTAAATTAATTTAAATTAAATTAATTTAAATTAATTTACTTAAAAAGGTGGTTTCTTTTGGAATTTGGAATCCGGAATTTACCGTTGGAAACGTTTTACCCCTAAATATGTTTTTTTTTTATAGTTATGTTTATAAAGTTATATTATTTTATTGTATTGTTTTTATAATATTTTAGATTGTAATATTGTATGTATATGTGTATATGAATGTGTGGGTATGTACGTGTATATGTGCATATATTTGTAGGTGTGTATGTATATATGTGTATATATATATGTGTGTATATATATATGTATATATATATGTATATATATGTGTTTGCATGTGCGGTGTATGTATATATGTGCGTGTATGTGGATGTATGTATGTGTGTGTATATATATGTATATATATTAATGAAAAAATATGCATGGGATATGTATATTTTTGTTTTTAGATGTATATTTATGTATGCGTGTATATGTATATATGTGTGCAAGTATGTATTTATGTGTATGTATATCTATCTATCTATCTATCTATCTATATGTGGGCATGTGTGTGTATGTATGCTTTTACGTTTATGATTATTATTTTATGACGATTATTGAAGAACTGTTTTCTTTTTTAATAAAAATATTATTATTATTATTAGTGTTAATATTTATATATATATATTATTATTATTTTATAATATTGTTTTATTGCTATTATTCAGGATCATTTTTCTAATAATCATAATATTATTATTATTTTGTTATTAGTGTTAAAATTTATTTATATATGTATTTAGAATTATTATTATTAATATTATTTTATTATTATTATTTAAGATATTTTTCTTTTTTAATATCACTATTATTCTTATTATTAGTGTTAAATTCATTTTATATAGATATATTTATGATTATTATTTTTATTATTATTATTATTATTTATTACTATTATTTAACATTTTAATATTTTATTTATTTTCTTCTTATTAAGTGTTAATTATTTCAACTATATTTATAATATATTACTATTAATGGTTATTTTTAATTTGTATTAGAAAGTATGATTTACAATTTATTTTTTACCGTAAATATATCCCATTGTAGATATAACTAAATTTAATGTTAAATTTCCATGTCATGTTTTTCTAAGAAAGCAGATAAATTGGAACAGACGCTGGTGTCGATCTAATACGTTAATTTTAACTTCCTTTCTATCTATACTGTTCGTTCTTCTTCTATTTCTTTTCTATTTCTTTATCTTTCCGTTTATCATTTTTCTATTTTTTCTATATTTAATTATAATTTTTGTTTTCTTTTATAAGTTTCAATTATTTTAACTATATTTATAATAGAATACTAATAGTGGTTATATTTTAATTTGTATTAAAAATTATGATTTACAATTTATTTTTTATCGTAAATATATTCCATTATATTTAAAACTAAATTTTCATGTTAAATTTCCATGTCATGTTTTTCTAAGAAAGCAGATGGGTTCAATTTCTCTGTATAATGTTCGTTCTCTTTATCTTTCTCTTTCTTTTCTTTTTATTTCTCTACTTTTCATTTATCAGTTGTCTATATTTTTCTTTTTCTTTTTCTTTCTCTCTTTGTTTTTTGTTTGAATGAGCGAGGAATTGTTCTTTGTAGATTACCGTTACAAATATCTATTCTCAATATGGACACGTGAGCGTCTGTGTGTAATGATTTTCTGGAATATTTTGAAAACTAACTATTGTATCCTTTGGGTCTGACGAGCAGTAAGGTCAACCGTGAAATACGTATTACCCATGTAATTATATATATATATATATATATATATATATATATATATATATATATATATATATAATTACATAGGTGGTACGTATTTCACAGTTGTGCGCGCGTCTCGTCAAACCTACAAAGGATACAACAAGTTAGTTTTCAAAATATTCCGAAATCATTACCCGCACAGACTTGATCCGCATTACTGTTAGAATGAATAGATTATTTGTGACTTGTCTACAAGGAAAACTTTCTCCTCGATTCAATTACAATATATATATATATATACTATTGTATTTTAGTACTTTCGTATTGAGCACTTTTTCTTGTGTTTGGTTCCGTTTGGGTTTTTTTTTCTTTACTGCGGAATATTGAATGTTTGTTCTTGTTCCGCTGGTTTCTTTTTTTCTCCCCATTTATCCGACGACTTAGTACGCCGGATTGTAACGGATTTAGGTTCTGTTTGTTAATGGTTTTTTCGAAGGTTTATATTGGCATAAATTTACGGAGTGCATTCATACAGAGTCTAAGTAGTTATTATTATCATTATATATATATATATATATATATATATATATATATATATATATACAGTAGCAAGCATAATGATCAGAACGACGTTAAGAAAAAGTTTAAATGTGAAATAACTTTTTATTTTAAAGCTTCATAGAACATTTTATCAAGGAAAAACAGGATATAAAGTAAATTATATTTAAGAAAAATAAAGATGTAAAGGTAAGTTATATAATTCCAAAATAAACCTATTTTGATAAAGTTATAAGAATAATTATATAACATTAGAAAAAAACAGATGATCAAAAAACACCAGAACGATTAACAAAATCATACTATTATAATAGATACATCATATCCAAATGAAAATAGCGTTCATAACTCATTAGCATTTGATGTGAAAAATCTTTACTTTCAATAACAGCTTGAAATCTTTTGCTACATGAGTGAATTAATTTCACATTAATTTCATTAAGTCTTCGGGAAATAGTGTGCCTTGATATTTTAATGCCAAGGGTAGCATTAGTCCTATTTTTTATTCTTTACTAATCCATCTGTCTTCCCTTGCAGTAGCTTTCCTAGGCCTACCAGTTGGTTTCATGACCCAGTTTACTCAAGTTTTCTTAAAATACTATGAATAACACTTTTAGATTTCCCCACTCTTTGAAATATCCCCAATCGAAAGTTTATCTTCATTACGTAACTTGACCATCAGTTTTGTAAGTTCCAATGACGTCACATATTTTTTCGCCATGCAAGAGCCAGTAAAGAGCCAGTGTAATTTAGTAAAATACCCGATTTTATATTCTAACCCTAAAATGTTTTCAATAATGCAAAATAATTATTAAATTTTATAGATTTATTTAATCGTTGTGATGTTTTTGATCATCTATTTTTCGAATGTTATATAATTATTCTTAGAATTTTATCAAAATAAGTTTATTGAACTTTATATTTTGATATTAGATAATTTACTTTATATACTTTTTTCCTTGATGAAATGTTCTTTGAAGCTTTAAAATAAAAAGTTATTTCATATATAGAACTTTTCTTAACATCGTTCTGATCTTTATGCTCGCTACTATATATATATATATATATATATATATATATATATATATATATATACACACATATATATTTAGTATATCGAGGCAGCAAGCAATTTTCTAAACATATGCTGTTAAATATAAGAGACAATGAATGTCTATTATGTTTAATCATGAGTCGTTCTAAAGGTCGTATTTTTTTTAAAATTTTCAGTTGAAGTTGGCCTGAAATATTATAAAATCCACCATCACCATTTTCAGTTTAAACAACCTCTCTGAAGATGGCTCATGTGAGCCGAAACCTTAGAAGAAAACCAATAAATAATTATTCAAATGTTGGAGAAGTTTTGTCTTTATTTTCAACTGAAATTAAAGCAAAAATACGACGTTTAGAACGGCTCATGATTAAACATGATAGACATTCATTGTCTCTTATATTTAACAGCGTATGTTTAGAAAATATATATATATATATATATATATATATATATATATATACACATATATATATATATATATATATATATATATATATATATTGATCGTTTAATACTTAGATTTAGATCCTAATAGGGTTAGACCAGTACACATTTGTATTAAAAAGTGTTCCTTACAATAATATTGTAGAACTTTTGAATATTTTTTCATTTATAAACGAGTTATTTCACTACCTTACTCGTGGTGGAAATAATAATAATAATAAATATAAATAATAACTGATTTTACCTTTTAGCATTTGTCTTTTTAAGAACGCTCTTGTAACGGTGTTTTAGTTGAACGTTCACGCGGCAAAGAATTTATGAACGCGCATTGTTTAAATTCAAACGAATTATGACGTTTTCATCCATGTTTGTGTGAACCTAATATGTATTTCTTAGTGTGGATGCATTTTGTCATAATTTCTGTTCTTTCACTTAACAGTTCGTCTTTTATTAGAAATTATGGCATACCCAAATAAATATATAATCTTCATATGTTTTAATAAGATTGTCTATGTGTGTTTGTGCGTGTGTCCTTGCAAAAGTATAAACGTACATATGTGAAAATATAAGTATAATATTGTATGCGTTAATAACATTATCGAATTATGCATATGTATAAACGGCGCAGCTAGCATACAAATGATTGAATGACTGCGATGCACACAACGACGATGTATAATTATATCGAGGCATAGTCTAACATTGTATGAATGCAAGCTAACACGCTTATTAATATCTGACAAAGTTCTTTAGCGATACTGATTGCATGACTGGCCTCCTGTATATCCAGTTCGTTTCTTATGTCTTATCTCCTCCTGTGCACAAAGAGAAACCTAAAAGCCTCAATTACATCCACTGCTAAACCTATAATGGCGAACCAATCATTTTTTTCTCTCCGTGTAATGATAAAAATAAATAATAAGAAAACAGTGATGTCACACGGGAACAATCTTTGAGGCCACAATGAAAGGCAATCTTGCAGGTTAAATCCCAAAAGGAATCCTTCAGATAGATGCGTCAGTACGAATGTCAACCCTGATGATTTGTTAGATATATCGGCAAAGATGCATCAGTATGAATGTCAAGCCTGATTATTTGTCATTATCTCGAATATTTTATGAAAGCCTAAAAGTCTTGTGAAGGCCTAGACAGTTTTTTCCTTTTCCTTTTGAAAAAAAAAATGATTTGCTGCTTGAGAAGTGGCAATAATTCGATGTCATACAGCCGTTTTCATTTACCGCTATTACAACCTGTAGTAATTGTGTTGTTTGCAAAGAAATTCATTACGAGTTACAATATGCGGTCAAATCTATTCACCGTCCGCTCGTTTGTGTTTCTAGATTTAAGAATTGTATAAAAGTTAAAGCTTCTTTTTAACAAGATCCAACTGCTCTATCGCTGTTACCATGGAAAGAACCCAGACGAACTGAAGCTATAAGGTGTGTGTTCTTTGGATGTCGGGGGTCAACAGTGAAGCAGTAGGGAGACGGTTGAATGTATATTGAATTGGCCATGTTTCATACATAACTGAACTCCCAACAACTTAGGATTATTCGCTATCATCAGAAGGTTGGGGATTGGAATGTGTGGAAGAATAAAAGTATACCTTTTGCATGTTTAGATAAAAATTTATTTATAGAACAGAATAACATGAATTGGTAGAAGTTAATGTTCATTAAGAAACAGTAATAAGAAGTTAAGGGTATCAAGATTTCGTAGTAGTCCTTGCAAGCGTGAGTTTATATATACGTAGGCAGAAACGTATGTATGTATGTATGTATGTATGTATGTATGTATGAGCGTTTATTGTTAGGTAGGATTGTCTTTGAAGTTATCGCTCAGGGTGAATGGTGAAAAGGAAGGAGGTGAGAGAGAAAGAAGTGAGAGATAAAAATAGAGACAATAATACCGATCGCCTGACATTTGTCAAGGGTACGAATTAACTACGCTCGTCATCTTATCTTTCTGGCGACGGGCGTCTGGTCCCGTCTTTTATATCGTTTGTAGGCCATTTGGGAACTCACTCTCGGATGTGATTCTGGCCTTTCTATTTTGTTTGTAAATGTTTCCTAGTTTTCTATTGGCCAATAACATTTCGCATCGAGGTGTGAAATTTCGCGAGTTTTGTGTGTGTTAAGCAAACGTTTTGTAAATTCGAGTAAATTCGTTTATTTCTAACAATGAATCAGTGTTTAGCATCTGAATTTTAAAATCTAGAACTTGTTTTGTTCACTACATAACTACATTCCTTAGTTCTACCAGTTCTAACCTTCACGGCCAGACCCCGTCATGTCACGCATATTGTAGTGAACCACCCGCATTCCACCCAGAGAATGCATTTTCTGATAACTACACGATTAACCTGTTCAAGACTAGGGTTAACCGTTATCTTCCGCATACCCGATTTATACTTTTACTTAGTCTTTTATCCCTTTTTTCTTGTTTAGGTTTGGGTTTTCAGTTTCGTCTCCTAATGTATTCTCATTTTCATTAACCTCAAGTAAGCTCTTGCGTCTTTGTGGCATTATTGCCTTACTTGGAATAAAGTGAAAAAAAAAACCCCAATAAACTGTGCCGCTTATCCTGTAACCGTTACCCATATGGATATGGGTATTTTTGATTTTGGATATATCCATAATAGTTTTGGATGTAGTTGAGAAAGACTTACTCCTATCAGAAGCTAACATAAATGATAATAACATGTAAAATAATTAAAAGAAAACGGTAAAATTTATAGCATTCTGTTAATTGAATATATAATACAAAAAAAATTCCATATTAATATTATCAAAATATTAATTGCATAAAAATAATTCAACATCATCTGCTCACTATCGTTTATTACGTCACTTAGCATTCCCCATACTTTACCTAGACATTTTACGTGTTGAATAGTTATGAGCGTTTCTTAAATTTCAAAATATTAAAAAAATAATAACATTTTTACTTTTGTTTATAAATATTTGTTACTAAATAAAATTCTCAAATTTGCCTTGATAAAGTCTATCAGAGGACGAAACCGGTCATTAGGTCAACTGAAAAATATTAGATATTTAATTACGTCATTTTGCATAGTCGAAGAGAATTTTATAATAAAGCCCCCAAAACATTTATCTAGAAAAGGTAATACTTGTTCAATTGTAGTAAAAGCAAAAAACAGTTATTTAGAAATGTTAATACTCCTTTACTTATAAAAAAAAAACAGTAATCTAGAAAACGTAATACTTATTTAATTATAATAAATCCCCCAAAAACAGTTATCTGGAAAAGGTAATACTCGCCTAATTACAATAAAACCCCAAAAACAGTTATATAGAAAAAGTAATACTTGTTTAATTGTAATAAAAAAGAAAAAACGTTATATGAATTTTTGGACAAATCAATAGATACATCGCATACATACATACATACATACATACATACATATTTTTTTTTTCTCAGATCAGATTATTTACATTGGTGTGCAATAATATGAATCTATTTCAGGGGTGTATGATGAAATTTGTTTGGCCTTGAGAAATATTTGTCTTCCGTGATTGCATCAGATTTTTATCATGCCCTGCCACCATTGTCTCAGCTATCGATTAGTTTCCCTACAGCCATTATCTGTATTAGACGTTACTTTAAGGAAGCGTACGAAAATTCTAACGCTGTACAAACAAACCGGCAAGCCTTATAGAGAGATCGCGGATATTGCTGCTGTCAGCCTTTCAACTGTCAGTCGTGTCATCAAGGCGAAGAAACAAAAGGGTCCATAAATTATTTATTTTGTTTCAATTAATTTGCACAAATGTGTATAAGAACTCACAGTGCATTCTGACTTGTAGTATTAACAATTTAAAATTAAACTATATATATATTGTCATTCGCAAACAGATCTGTTTCGCCGTATCACAGCTCATCAGTTCGGTTAGACTCCGATTGCTTTTTTACACAGGATTGAAACCCGACCGAAATGGCGCCAGTCCGCGACTCTACCCCTGGGCTATGGGTGTTCGGTGGAAATAGGCAGAAGACTTTTTAGCGCATATCATTATACGCGCCCAATAGCTAGAGCGGTCTAATTCATTTCACTGAATTCATTTAATTTAAAGGTAAAATCCCAAATAGGGTAAATATTTTTCGAATTGCCTGATAAGCACTTCCTTAAGAATTCTGAATTACACAAGATGTTTAATAGAAATACAATTAAATTAAGCTACATTTGCACTTGGAATTTAGAAAATTACACAAAAAGACTAAACGCCAAAAATTTTAAAGATAACGTGCAGAAGATATTAATAATGAAAAATGTAACTGTAGAGATAAAATCAAATGTCTCCTTGGTGGAGTTTGTAAAACCGAAGCACTTATTCACAAAGCAGAAGTACAAGATATAAATTGACGGGGCAATATATATGTAGGGGGCACCGAAGGCAATTACAAAATGGATGGTAAAATCATAAATCCTCATTCAAGATAGAAAACCTTAAGAATCGTACCAAACTAGCCAGCCACTTACACTGGTGCGCAGGGGGTTACAGAAGAGGTGAGATGAGAAAGAGGAACAAGTTAAAGGATTAAGAACCAGATGAGAATACAGGTGTGAAGAAAGCTGCATGAGAGTGGAGTGTAAAGGAAGAAGAGTGTAAAGGAAGAAGAGTGTAAAGGAAGAAGAATATGATAGAAGTGTTGTCAGGGAAAGGATGTGAGTCACGAAGATATGGGATGGCAATTAACTTTGCATTGAAATTCTTGGAGATTTTAGCTTTCAGGGAAGCAAGTATACGGAAGGGAATTCTACAGGCAGAAAGTGCGAGTAAAAATGCTGATAGAGTAAACATTGCATTTGCATTTGATTGAAAGGGTGGGATCTCTTCGCTAGTCTAGTAGAACGAGTAAATTCATGCAGAGGGTGCACCAGGGAGCTTGGAACGAGAAATCGGAGAGCCGAGTTCGAATTCCGGTTGAATTTGTTGCTTTCACTTCTACGCAAATTCCTCTGGGAAAGGTATGAATCTATCTCTACAGCTATGGGTTATATAGAAAGACAAATTAGATTCTATCACCTTGGTTGGCAACCAACATACCGCAGAAAATAATGGCAACCTTTAGCGGGAAAATCTTCTGCCCAATCAGGCATGTCTCGTTCAAGTCATGATCACCGATGCATGCATCGCATTTGGCACTTGACTGATCTATCTATGCAAATATATTCAATTCTATCTATCTATCTATCTATCTATCTATCTATCTATCTATCTATCTATCTATCTATCTCAGTCTGTTCAAATTCTAAATCTATCTATCTATCTATCTATCTATCTAACTAACTAACTAACTATCTATCTATCTATCTATCTATCTCAGTCTGTTCAAATCTATCTATCTATCTATCTATCTATCTATCTATCTATCTATCTATCTAACTATCTATCTATCTATCTATCTATCTATCTATCTATCTATCTATCTATCTGTTTCTGCCCATTCAAGTTTCACTCTTTTATTATCCATGTCTCTCCGCCTATTAATATCTATCTATCTATCTATCTATCTATCTATCTATCTATCTATCTATCTATCTATCTATCTATCTCAGTCTGTTCAAATCTATCTATCTGTTTATCTATCTATCTATCTATCTATCTATCTATCTATCTATCTATCTATCTATCTATCTATCTGCGAAAGTGTACTGAAATTTTTGGTATTGATTAGAAGACCCTTCGTCGAATCAAGAACACACACACATATGTGTGTGTTTGTGTGTGTCTATATGTGTGTGTGTGTGTGTGAGGAGTTCTCTTTCAAATGAATGTTTGTTAGCTGAATTCCTTCGGAAATGCGTTGCTACATATAATATCGGTCAACCAATATAGTTTAGTCAGCGTATCACTGGTTATTTTCATGACCAAGCTGTTTATTCGTCCAAATAAAAGGTACAAAAGATTGATAATCTCCCTGTACAACTCTTGCGGAAAAAAGAAGAATAAAAAAAAGGAAGGAAATAAAACAAATTGTAAGATTAGCGGACTCATAGGTAAAGTCCTTAAAACATGAGTGCATTGCAAACCGCTAAACACTCAACGTTCTTTTGGCTATTCTACGTTTGCATTAGATGACAGGAAATGTATCCCTTCGGAGTGCATCAAACAAAATGGTGGAAAAAGAGAAATATCTGTTAATGTTCCTCAGAGGCTTGCAGATTACAACAATATGGCGGCAGAGAAGAGAAAAATGGAAAAAAGCTGGCGTAAGTAAACTGGTTTTAGGAGAACTGAAGAGGAAAAGTGTGGCGTGACCATGATAGGAAGTAATCAAAGAAGTAAATGATGAATATAGAAACAAAACAAAAGCGTAAATAAACAAAAGAAAGAAAAAGAAAATCAGAAAGAAGAGAAGAAAATTCAATAAAAACAGAAATTTGCGAAAATATATACATTTGCCGAAAAATTCTAAAATAAAAAAGCAATTTTTAGTTGTTTGCCCCAATTTTTAGAAATGAGAGGGCGTGATCCTTTCATGTACCATATTCCTTCAGGATGGGGGGATCATAGCTCTCTAGAATTTATCATCTTTTGTATTACTTAGCAGTGTTTGTCTTTTGACTATCCATCGACGCCCCCAGTCTCGTTGCCATTTACACAAGACCTTTCTTCTTCTTCTTCTTCTTCTTCTTCTTCTTCTTCTTCTTCTTCTTCTTTATGACATGTCCCTTCAGGACGTAGGCGATCATGGCTTTCCCCATCTCCCAATCCCTGGTATCTCTTAGTACGCGTTCTCCTGTTACCCCACCCAAATTCCGCTTTGCCATCCACCTGTTTTCTTTTTCTTCTTTTTCTTCTATATAACATGTCCCCTCAGGACGTAGGCGATCATGGCTTTCCCCAACTTCCTATCCCTGGTATCTCTTAGTACGCGTTCTCCTGTTACCCCACCCAAATTCCGGTTTGTCATCCACCTGCCCAGGGCCCTTCTATTATCCGCTGCTTTCCCCTGTCTCTGTTTCCGTCTATCTCACCTGAGAGTATCAGAGTCTCCAAGACTTTCTTCCTCGTCACATGTCCCAAAAACTTTAGCTGTCTCTTCTTGATGCTCAATATTAATTTCTTTTTCGTTTCTATCCTTTCCAAAACCTCATCGTTGCTCACATGCTCGATCCATGATATTAGCAATATTCTTCTGTAGAACCACATTTCAGTTACTTCAAGTTTTTCCTTCATCTTTGATGATATTGTCCAGCATTCACTGCCCTATTGAAGGACAAACACCACATAGCAATCTAGAACTCTCTTCTTTGTTTCTAAATAATTTTTCCTGTCCCTTAATACTTTAATCAGCTTGTGGAATGCGCTCTTTAACATTCCAATTCGCTTTCGGATCCCAGTGTCGCATTTTCCGTCATCCGTTAGAACACTTCACAAGTACTTAAAGCCTTTTAGGTAGATCATTCGTTATTACTCTTTTGCTTTCATATGTCCGGTGAGTGCCAAAATCTCTGAAACTCCCTTCCTCATTGGGAACTTAGAAATGGCAGCTGTTTTTCTTATTCTAAATGTGTATCTTTATTTGTTTCCGTTTTTTTCATACTTCGTCGTTGTCACATAATTCTTGCCTGGTATGCTCAGCACACTTCTATAGAGGCGCATCTCTACTGTCTCAATATATTGTCATGCGAGAAAACTGTCTAACATTTACTGCCGTCTAGGAGATTTTAATTGGGTTAGGATATTAGAATAATCCAGAAGTTATACTGGCAGCAAACCGCCTGCACACGAATATAAAATGAATTTAGCAACTACACAAAAATAAAAAAGATGTGTACTCTCTCCGGACATATTCAAACTTTACATTGAAGAGAATTAGAAGTCCTACCACGATTCATTGTTGGTAGCCACAGTCTTAAGAGCACTAGATACACAGATGTCATAGTTTACAGTATTTACAATATTCGGACTATTGTCCTCATTTTTGTTACTATTTCTACGACGTTTCGGCTGTTGTACGCTCTTGGCTAGAGTAGTGGTGAACAAGTAACTTGCAGGGTTAGAGGGAGATAACTCATTACTTACAAAAGTGTCATTACTACGCAAGGGAAGAGTAGAATATACCCCAGTGATTCTAATAAAGGGTTCGGTTCGAAATTCCTAGCACCTGAAGAAGACCGGAGAGTACAACGGCCGAATCATACAAATAGCAACAAAGATGGGGACAATAGTCCGAATAATGTAAATACTGTAAATATCACCTTAAATATAAAAATAGATGGCATAGTATTGATGGAAAACAAAAAAACAACAACAACAAAAAAATTATAACTCTTCCCGAAGATAGTGAATGAAAGTAGGAAAAGCATTTTCCCACCGACATAAGGTTGCTTAGCTTTGCATTTTTTCTATGTAATTGTTTGGATGAGCTCTTTGCTATGGTGCCTGGACTCTCCGAGTTTAAGCTCAGTACTACACTGACGGGATGTACATTGTAGTGCAATGGCTATCGTCTCAGAACCACAAATCGGGAAGCCGAAGCCGAATTCGAATTCCAGTTGTATTCCTTGCATTCACTTACCCAAAAATACCGTTAAGAAAGGTATAAATCTGTCTCTTCCCTCTAGTTATGGATTAAATCATAGGACAGATTGGATTCTATAGCCTTGGCTGCCAACCAGTCTCTCGCAGAAAGCAATCGCCACGTACTGCGGGATAAACCTCTGCCTAGTCAGTCATGTCTATTTAGCGACTTGCTTTTCAAATGCCAAATACTGAATTACCTCCCCTATTTTATTTTACGTTCACATTTAATTTTGAGAGCGGTCGAGTTTACTTTTGTTGTATTTTCACTCTTAAGAATGCTCAAGTTCATTTCTCATTTCGGTAGTCATCTCTTTCTAATCGTTAAGATGATGTTTGTATTACCGTAATGGAGGATTGTAGTCTTTGACTGCTCTTTCTATCTTACTATTGATTTACTCTTTTCTTTTCGTAACAGGAGTAGACAGGTTCGTGTATCGTCTTGTTCATACCCCCCCTCCACTGTCTTTAAAACAGGATTTGTAGTTTGTCTCTTGTTTCTTTATTAGGAATGGATATCCGGTTTCTTCTAAAGCCTTTTCGCTTTCTTTAACTTCCGGTGCCCCTTTGCCTCTTGGTGGTATTTTCTCCTGTGTTGGATTGGTGTAGCTTACTGTTACCTTGTCTCTTGGGCCTTTTACAAGGTGAATATAATTGTAAAAAAAAGAGAAAAAAAAAACATAACACTGCACAAATTAAAAATGTTAAATGTCATGTGAGATATGGAGAGTCGTTCCTGCTTATATTCTCATGAACACAGAAATGCATAATTTCTACTCTGTACTGTGTCTCTTTAGGAAGTAGCTGATCGTGCTCTCCCCAACATCCTATCCTTTATAAGTGTTGCCTTTTGTTATCTCTCCTAATCTCTATTCTGTCATTCACGCCCGTTAGATAATTTACTCGTTGCATTCCACTTTTCGTCTCGTTTCCAATATATTCTGTCAATTTAAACTTCTCCATACCCGTTGTCCTCATAATGTGTCCTAGGCGTTTCAGCTGTGTCTTTCTGATTCAAAGTCTAAGCATCTTTTAGTTTCCATTTTCTTCAAACTTACTCGTTGCTCACTGTTCAGTTCATGGTATTCTCAGCATCCTCCTGTAGAGCCATATTTATGCCTCAAGTCTCGTCTTCATCTGCGAGGAAATTGCTCAACATTCACTGTTACGGAGGATAAAAGTTATTACATAATAATTTTGGCCGATCTTTTTTGTTTCTAATTATATTTTTGTTTCTGAAATATTATATTTAAATTTTCGTATTTGCTTAATTTCAACATCTATTCGTAGTTTGTATTTTGTTCCTTTTGCTTCTGACCAGAAGTTTTGTCTTCTCACATTTGATGGTTAGTCCTTTCATTTCGTTTTCCTTGACTACCTTCTGTAGTAGCTTTTGCAGTTTTCTTTCTGTTTCTTTGTCACCTGCTTTATAGATATTACTAGCAGTATAGCACGGCGTTGCTCGGGTGTAATGAAAGCTTTAAAACTAATCCATGGTCCTGGAGCTCAGACTCTTTGGACGTTGGCACGAAAGACTAAAAAGTAATAGTTGTTAACAGTTAAAGCGAAACCCTAGACTGAAAGAAAAATGAATGGATGTAAGTCAAATTTTGATTTCCTGGTATCGATATCAAATTTTCTGCACTACTGTAAGAACTGCAACCTTGAAACTTCTGAATATCGTTTCTTATGTCTTTGTCTATGAGTGTATCAAATTTGATTAAAATCGGACCACTCCTTCCATAATCCGATTTTTTCGATTATCGATTTTCGATATTTATCGGGGATACCTCGACATAAAACCTAGCTAAGAACACTCGCAGACGCTTATGGTACAACTGTGCAAATTTTCAAGAAAATCGGTTCAGCCGTTTTGGAGTCTATAGGTAACGGACACACACAGACACACACAGACACACACAGAGACAAAGTTCCATTTATAAATAAGTTTAGACATACTTGAAAATGTTCATTAGCTGATGATGAAGGAGGGATGCTTCAGTTTCGAAATATTGCATGGATTAATTTCGTCTCATTGTGTTATTAATAGCATTTTTTCCAGGTAAACTGATATCTGACTGTTCAAAAAACATTGTAAAAGTAATTCTTGGCGACTTCTCTTATGGACAACATTTGGCATCCAGGTGCTATCAAGTACCTGAAGAAAAAAGAGTTTAACCCCAAAAGACATTCATGCAGAAATGGTTTCTACATTAGGGGATTCCGTTCCGGCTTTATTAACGCTGCAAAAGTGGACAGCTGAATTTAGGAGAGGCATGCAGATTCTTGAAGCAGAACCAAAATCTGAACGTCCTGCAACTGATGTCGGCGAGGAAAGACTGTTCGTATCCAACACATATTGATGGGTGACAGGTGATTAACTATAAATCAAATAGCTAATGATGTTAGCATATAACGTGAGAGTGTTGAGAATAGTATGTACAATGAATTTAGCATAAATAATGCTTCTGCTCGGTGGAGCCACGCCTTCTTACACCTAATCAAAAGTGAACGAGGCTTATAACATCATGAGAATATAGGTGACATTCTGTGACGCAAATACAGCTGGTTTACTCATTCCAGATGAGTGTTGGGTTCATGATTAGAGGCAAGATAACAATCCACACAGTGGAATCCCCCAACAACTCTTATCTGTTCTTAAGAATTGCCAAGGTCGTTTCTTCTGTAGGAAAGATGATGGCCTCAGTTCTTTGGGATGCAAAAACATTGTGTTTATATTATTTCTTCCCTTCTTATGTGCAGTGTCCCTTCAGAGTAAAGGCGATCATGGACCTCCACTTACTCTAATCCATTTCCTCTCTTAACGCTTTTTTCTTACGGCACAACGGCGTGGTGTAATGGTTAGCAAGCTTCTCTCGCTAGAACCTGTTACAACTGAGTAGTGAGTTCAGTCCTCATTGAGTGCCCCATACATTCGGCCCTGTGCCACATCTAAGCAAGGCTTAGAAAATTTACTGGGCACTTTAAGGTAGTGTTATGGTTAGCAAGCTTGTCTCGTTAGAATCATTACGTTGCGTAGTGAGTTCGATCCTCACTGGATGCTTCGTATTTCGGCCTTGTGCCACATCTAAGCTATGCTTAAAAATCCCCTCAACGCCTTTTCTCTTGGTAATTTTCCTAAAAGACTCCTGAAAATTCGAAGTAATATTCGTAATTAAATACCCTTTTTTTCTGCTGGCAACGTATACTAATCTTGGGATTCTGTATTGCGTTCCTCTATTTAATTCTGATTTGACACCACTTTAATTTTCACCCATGTGCTTTTTTCTTTTTTTTTAAACCTTTACCTGTTAGATGAAATTATTCGCGATAGTTTCTTACTTAAATGTACGAATTTTCCATCTTAATTTTACAATTTCACTAATCTTTCATCCTGTTCACATTTTCCCTCGACCACGGCATAACTACCCACCTACCCTTGTTCTGGCAGAGTCAAACCTGATGCTTTATCCCTCTCTCTCTCTCTCTCTCTCTCTCTCTATATATATATATATATATATATATATAGTACTTCTTCTGTTCAATATGATTACTTACAGGAACTGACTTGCCAAAGTGAGGAAGGAAAGGTAAATATTTTAATGTTTTATTTTGAAATGAATGGAACACCATGAGGAACAGATGTCACCGAACGGTTATCATACATCACTCTTGGGACATGGAACGTCAGAATAACTGTGGACTGTTGAAAAACGTGAAGCGCAAGATGACTGGATTAAACATAAATATTTTACGTATATGTGAAATGAGGTGGTTAAACAACGGAGACTTTATCAGCAGCGACCAGAGAGGTGAAAATAATGAAAAAGGAGTCGGCACGATACTTGAACATGTTCTGGGATACTGCCAGATATCTGAAGGATTTCTGGTGGTTAAACTGAAAAGGAAACTTCTCAATATATCCATTATAGTGGTACATGCACCGACAAGGCAAAGCACAGAAGAAAAAATCGAAGACTTCTAAACCATGCTAGACAATGCCAGGTTTCAATGCAATTTATAAGAAATCAGAATTATCATGCGAGATCTGAATGTGCCCCAGAAACTTCAGCTGTCTCTTCCTGATGTTAAGTATAAGTTTTCTTTTCATTTTCATTCTTTCCAAAATATTGTCGATGCTCACATCTTTTAACCTATAACTGGAAGGAATAATCGGATTAATACCTTTCCCAAGGGTATTTGCGCGTAAGTGAGTGCAATGAATTCAACTGGAATTCGAACTCGGCTCCCCGATTTCTCGTTCCGATATACAATGCACTACAACGCACATCCTTATAGAAGGTCAAATATCATATAATTATCCAGTATGCTTTTCTTTGTTTCCAACTTCAAAAGAGCTACACCATCGATGGAAAATACTATGCCAAATTGTTGAGACAGTTATAAAAAGCTATCCAGAACTAACGTCCAGGAAAAATGACGAAAGAAGTCTTGTTTTCTGAGAACAACGTCCCGGGACACAAGTCCTTGGTTTCAACGGCTGCATTGCGTTCCTGTGGCTTTGAATAGGTTCACAACTCTCCTTATTTGTCCAATTTATTCCTACCATCTGTTCCATAACATGACAAAAGAATTTGAAAAAGTGAGACTATGTTGAAAAAGAAACTTAACTTGGTCTAGTTGCATGAGTTGGTCAGCCTCTGAACTTTTAGCCGACCCTTGAAGCATGTCAGAAGCGGAGGAGAGCTATAACTGTGTAGTTACTGAAGAAACATAGCGCTTACACACTGAAGGAATGGAACGAAGATAAATTGATTAAATATAATAGAGGAACAGTATCGAAGAAGAAGCATGAATACAATTAGTATAAGAAAGTCTTTGATGATTCAGCAGACAAAAATAGAAGGAAGAAAAAAATTAAACCAAAACAGATCAAATGTCCCAAATAATGAAGGAAAATAACGAACATAAAAAAGAATGAGAAGTAAAATGAGAATCATAAGAAAAACTCGAGTTAAATGAAGAAGATTCTAAAGAGGAGAACAGCTATCTATGGCGATGCGCAGTTAGCGTCAAGGCTTTCATGGAACCACGTTTCCTAGGAAACTTTCTAAAAAAATGAACAAAAAGAGAAGTGTTGTCTGTAAGACACGGTCGATCAAGAAAGCAGTAGAGATTTGGTAAATAAAAAGCGATGACGACCGATTGGATTTGACGAAGATATAATATAGGTTTGGCGCACTGGTGTGGAAAGACTTATGAGGGCTTTAGGTCACGGCAGGGGCTGGGAGAAGAAGCCTTGGGCCGGACACCAGTGACCGATTGCTGTGTAGCAACAAGAGATTTCAGTTTGTTTGTAGCAGTCACAGCTTAGCGTTGGAATTCAGCCGCACCTACAAGATTGTAGGGTTCAGATTAAACACACACACACACACACACACACACACACACACACACACACACACACACACACACATATATATATATAGCCTTCAAGACCTAACCATACACCATATATATATATATATATATATATATATATATATATATATATGTACGATACTTAACGAAAACTAGTTCCGACTCACTTCCCAAAATTTGACCAGTTGATGAAACATTTTTAATGGGCAGAGGTACATTTACTTATTGCAAAGACAGGCGCCTCTTCATATAGAAGACGTGCATACATGAACGTATTTACATTGTTATATATATATATATATATATATATATATATGGAACTAGTAGCAAGAAACTACTAATGATACACTAAATTAGAAAAAGTGCTCAGTACCACACAAGGTGGTAGAACTAAATATAATGATTTTTTACCACCTTACACTGGGTTTTAAACATTACAGAGTTGTTTATCCTGGTATTCCGGCGTCCTGATGATTACACATACGTGTATGAACCCTGAGTCACAGCCGGTTGTGGGTTTCAGGGACGACCAAAATGTTGATTACACACACACACACACACACACACACACACACATATATATATATATATACCCCACCAAAAAAAAAAATGCTAGGTTTCTCCAAAACGGATCCGTTTAGGAGAAACCTAGGTAGGTTCGTCTGGCTCATTAGGTTCTATTATATATATATATATTAGTTATCCACATGCAAGCCTGTTTCGCAGCTCATCAATGTGCCTAGACACATCCACTTGCTTCTAGCCGGGATCGAATCTCGACCGATTTGGTGTCAGTCGGAGTCGCTACTCCCTAAGCCTTCGACGCATGGGATCAGAGAAGGAAAATTTTAACGTCTTGTATATAAGCAGAAGAGTCACGTATATATATATATATAATTTTTTCGTTGTATTTTGGTTTTAAATCATTTTTAGAACCATGGAAATTTTGGTTATAATCTCGTTTTTTTTTTTTTTGATGTTTTGATGTTAAGGCGGGATTTGTACGGGACATTTGTGCGTTTCTTTTTTGTAGTGCAAAACAAATTAATTTGTAATTCCAACAAAAATAATATAATTGTCTGATTTTAATGAAACTCAGGGTTTATTCAGAAATTAATGAAATTATTTTACAAATACCTAGAAAATCTTTAAAAAAATTTTTTTTTATTTGTTAAACCGCCACTCGTTTCACTTTATGAAATTTTGAGAAAATCTGTTTTGTATCGCTTAATATTTATGTTAATTATATTAACAAGTCTCCGTAGAATTTAAATCATTCAATTATTTTGGTCAAAGAGAAACCCAGTTGCAGAAAATCTGATCCGTATCGTAAAATAAAAAAGATATGAAAGTAAGATCTTATTAGAAATTCTTTTAATGACTTTTATGAATAAAGCATATTATAGACACAAAGGAAAAAATCAATGAATAATAAATTTATACGAGAATTATTTGCATTAGAAATAATTAGGAGCATATATAAATTTTAAATCTTTTAAAATTTTATATATTAATTTGTCGGGGCCAACTGATATTGTTATTAAATAAAAACTATATTTACATAAATGGAAACGTTCACTACAGTTAAACAAACTCAGAAAATAAGAACAATAATCATAGTTTTATTGAAGATCAATAAATTACAATAATTAAAGATCAACTATCTATACCTTACGCATTCCGGAATGGTTAAATCTGAATTTTGAGCTGAGGTAGATAGTACGAGGTGAAGCAATTGAGTGACTATCACGATCATTAAAAATAAAACCACCAGGTCTTTTCTTGTGGGGTGTACTGAAGGGTCATGTTTACAGTCTCAAACCGAAAACATTTCTCGAAGGCAGTAAAGCTACTAAAACACAGGAGATAAGGGTGTGGAAGAATTAGGAACAGAAAGATTAATATTGATCGGGATGAGGAAAGTGTAATCAGGAGAACAGTACTGGGTGATTGGAAAGTAACTCCCTATTTTATACATGATGAACTTTCCCGTCTAAAAATAAATTTTAAAAGATGGGAGAGTCCATCGTACACAAAAAAGGGAGTTACTTTCAATCCCCTTGGAGATAGCGATTGATATTGCATCTAAATATTTACTGTTGGACTAATATTCTCATGTTATTTTTTTGTTATTATCACAGGATTTACGATAAATCATATTCACAAACAAACGTATTATTCCTCTAAGCAATATGATTAAATATTTGGCTCGGGAATTGTGGTATAACATTTGTGAGTTCAGTCCCTGGGCAGGGTAGACTCAGTGTAAATCGAAATAGCAATAACAGCTTTCGAGGACAATTACACGCCTAATATATATTGGATGATTTGGAGATTCATTTTAGCTTTATGCAGGTTTTGTTAAAGACTAACAAAAAGATCTTTGGTAAGGAACTTTTGGTTATTTTTGTTCTATATTTTGGAATATTTTCCGATTTTCTGGTATATGTTTAAACGTGAACTGACCAAACAGAGGAAAATCTATGTTTAAAATATCACAGGAAAAAATAAAAATAACGTCGTAAGTTAAGTTCTTTTACAGAAAGTTAACTTCTAACAAAAATATGATATCAGAACATAAGTAATAAATAAATTTAAATATTCATAGTTGCGAGTTTCGCCTTGATTATCAAATAAGATAATTGAAAAGACATCCAATAAGTAATATCATGTAATGACATTTGTAAGGAAGAACAGATTTCACATAAGCGGTAATTTACGACATACGTAAATTACCGTCTTTTACATAAAATAAGATTTTGATAATAAATTCAGGCTTACGGCCGCATGACGTTAAAACAACGGTTCTCGTATGATTACAAAGCTAAAAAACATCAAGGATGTCGAGTACCTAGATTGGAGGTGGCCACACCGTGACTTGCGAGTTACATGCAGCTCTTTGACCTTTAATATGCGGCTGGGGGAAATATGTTGGCTGAGCTGTTTTTTTTTTTCATCAACGATAATATAAAAGGTAAATAAGAAAAAAAATCAAGATTTATAATTATTCACTAGGTATGAATAGAGATATGTAACAAAATCGTATGTGTAAATTTTGTACATATCTTGAGGCTCTCAGACATCAAAACCTTATCGTATATAGCTCTTACATTAGGTAAGTTCCGCCACCCCTGGCCTAGATCGACGACCGCTTTGGAATACCTAGCAAACTTGCATGTACGGGTGGTGTAACGAATAATGGTAAGGAATTTTAAACGGAAATCCGTGTTTCGATTCCAGTTGGGTTTATTATATTCAATTACGTTACTGACATTGGAAGAATGTAAATACGGTGATTCGATATCGAAAAATATAAAAAGAATAATAGTGACAGAAATAAAGCATGAAAAGCTTCACATATTGTAAATTCTTATAATTCAAGTTATAATTTATGATAATAATCTTTAAGTGTTAAATAAAACAGATTTTAATTTAAATTTATAATTAAAGTCTTCACTGAAATGTTTAACTTGTATATATTCTTATATCAAGTGCTATCTTAAAAAGAAAACTGATAAATTATACCCTACTTTTTGATTTTTTTTTATCAGTTCACCCTAAGCAAGGGATAAACCTTTACTCCGGTTAAAAAAATGGGATTGATTTTGAACTGGATGAGAAAAGAATTTATATACTCCTATTTAGGGGAAAAAATAAGTAAAATTTCAGAGTTTAAGCTTGACGTTAGAAGTATAGAATCGAAGTAGATACTGAGAAGAACCGGAAACCCAATCGTAAACAAGGAAAAAAAACCCAAAAACAAGGGATAAACATCTACTCGTGTTCAAAACACGAAGACCCCCACCCATCAAGTAAAATTTTCTCATTCTTTCACTCCCTGCATTCAGAATGTTTTTTGAAATGAAACGATCAAAAAACAAAAAACAAAAAGAACCCGCCCCCGCAAAAAACAAAAAAAAAAAACAAAAAAAGCAAAACAAAATAGGTATCAAACTTTCAACGATATATGTTTGATTAAAACCTCCGTAAAAGGATTATTTATGAATTTCTTTTTTTAACTTTTCCATATCAACTAAAAATTGTGATAATTAGTTTTAGTACATAAATTCCTCGTCAGCTTTCTTTGGTTTGCCCCACCCTAAAAGTAAAATACATATCGAACATAAAAAAATTGACCGGCTATCGTCTACACTGTATAAATATAATTAAGCAGATTTTCCAAACATCCATTTCAAAATTAGTCTTTTTTTCACGCTCCTGCGTTTTGATGAGTCGCTTCATGAAACATACCCGTTGGTATTAAAATCTTGCTTTTCTTCTAAATTATCCAGGTTCTACAAACCAAAACAGAAGTTACTTAACAGCCCGAATATGGCCAGTCAGTTGAAAGACATTTCGGCTTGTGTCATTTTGAGTATTGCAGATATTATCAAATATACCACGTATTAGCATTATTGAAATAACGCTGTCTACGAGAATCTCGTTTATTTAGTCAAGGTTTGTAGTATCGGTAAATGCAGATATTTAGGCTTACAGTTTAAATCTCAGCCAATTAAATAATCTTATGAAAAATATCTTTTCTTTCTTTCTATGTTTTATTTTATTTTTTTGTGCGAAATGTTTGGGGACATTTTTAGATCAGCGTAATCGAATTTGTTTTCTTCTTGTTCCTTTGTAATGATTCTTTGAACATTTGACGCAAAAGTTAGCATTTTGGTTCGGTTACCATAAAATCTTCAGCCAATTTCTTTCAAACTAATTTTTGTTCTTTTAACTTCTGATAGTGTATTATTACTTTCCTTGCAATTAATTTAAGTGTTGCTCCCAGCCATATTCGGCCTTGCATCAAGAGTTTTCAGCTTATCACCAAAAAGTTTAAAAATAATAAAAAAAAAAAGAGGAAAAGAGTTTTTCCTCTTCAAAGCGACATCTGAATGCAAGCCGTGCAAGAGTCGCCAGAAGCAGGACATAGGAAAAAATACCGAATAAATTACAGGAGAAACGATTAACAATTTTAAGCCCACTAGGAGAGATAAAAAATATATTGCACTAATTTATATTTTTTAATGGAAACTCTTTTAATTCTGCTATGTAAAAGACTACATTCTTAATTCTGATTAAGTATAATATATTTTATAAGTATATAAAAGTATCGATTATTCTGAAATTTAACATCGATTCTCCGTTGAGGGTGTGCTCGAAATATAATCGTTATAAGTTGAACGTGGAATCGGAGAGTCGAGTTCAAATTCCGTCCTTATTAATTGCGTTTACTTTCGCACCCATGTCCTTGGAAAAGACATCTATCAATGTCTTATGATTTACATAGAAGAGTAGAAATGACTCTGTAGCCTTGCGTGGCCACCATTCTACAAGAAGGAAAACTTTGAATTCAATCTGAATAAGGCTACGGAAGCCATGATTATTCCGAAGAAGGTAGAGTAATTCACTGATGGTAGAGAAATGGAAATATCTAAAGAGACATGAACATCTTTTTACAGTATTTACATTGTTCGAACTCTTGTCCCCATCTTTATTGCTATATTCACGACATTTAAGCCGTCGAAAGATTCGACCTTCTTCAGCTGATATATGTTGGAACTTCGATTTTGATTTTCTTTAGTCCACCGGGTAGGTTGTTCAAATTCATCGTGGACTGAATGAAAGGTTCGGTTTAAAATTCCAATGCATATGACCTGAAGAAAGTCGGAGCGTATAGAGCAATAAAGTTGAGGACGACAATTCAAACGATGAAATCAGTGTAAAAAGTTCGTATCAGAAATATTATATAAATAACACAACTAGGTGATTAAATTAAGTCTTCTTCTTCTTCTTCTTCTTCTTCTTCTTCTTCTTCTTCTTCTTCTTCTTCTATGTGCCTTGTCTTTTCAGTACGTAGGCGATCATGGCATTCCACGTCTCCCTATCCATGGTGGCTCTTAGCACGCTTTCTCCTGTTACACCACGCAACTGGCGTTCTGTCATCCACCTGATTAGGCCCTTCAAGTATGTTATCCGCTTCTTTGCCCTGTCTCTCCTTCCCTCTATCTGACCTGTTGGTATCAGGTTCTCCAAGCTCTTCATCCTCATTGCATGTCCCAGGAACTTTAGCTGTCTCTTCCAGATGCTCAGTATTAATTTCTTTCATTTCCATCCTTTCCAAAGCCTCATAATTGCTTACATTATGCTTACACGATATCCGCAGCATCCTTCTGTAGAACCACATTTCAGTTGCTTCAAGTTTTTCCTTCCTTTTTGTATATTTCTTTGCATTATAGTTTTGATTTGCTGTATTTTATTTCGTTTATAAATGTCACCTTGTTTGAAATTATTTTTGGTTTTAAGAAAACAATAGCACACGAACTGTTTTTGAAAAAAAGAAAAAACTTTGCAAGATAGGCGACAAATATCAGTCCATGAAAACAATTATTTGGGTTTGCCACTAAGGCATGTCCTCCAGACAAAAACAATGAGGCTGTTTCCTCAACAAAAAACTACACGAAAAAAAAAAAAAGATCCTCCATTGGTTGGCCTTATAAGAGGAAAGCAAAAAAAATCATGAACATTAAAAAAAAAAAAAATTCAACACTAGTCAAACGGTGAAGCGGCTGGGGAAACACCCACTATTTAGAGTTCTCCACTGAAATGCAGAGTCAATGTAGCTCATCTGGTTACTAATGGCAGGCTTTTCCTAGACCTCGACACACAAGAGCGTATTGCACAAAGAACAGTGTCAGTCTTTGTGCTCGACAAGCTAACGAAAAAATTTGTCTGTTCACAAAACGCACAGTGATGAAATCACTGATTTCTTTGGGGGTTAAATCGCAACAAATAGTAAATCGTTCAGGTTATTTTGTGTGGGATATACTCTTGTCCGCGGTAGAGAACTGTGCGGATAGGACTTCTCGTGATTTAATCTCAATATCATTCAAACAGAATGCTGAAGACGGCTTAGGACCAAGGTGACAAGGTGACGTTCTAAGAGATTCCATACTATATTCCCGGAGAACATTTACACTGCTGCCCCTATGTATGAATTTACTATTATATATATATATATATATATATATATATATATATATATATATTTTAACTATATATATATATATATATATATATATATATATATATATATATATATATATATAATCATTTAATTAATTAAGTTTTGGTCATAATTACATTAGACCAGTACACAGTTCTATTAAAAAGTGTTCGATACAATTATATTGCAGAACATTTTTTATTTGGAAAAGAGTTATTTCGCGAGCGCGGTGTTTACCTTTCGGTGTTTTTCAACTCATTCTTTTTACTGTCAGTTATTAAAATTTCCTACCAGGTAAGAAAGTTATTGTAAATTGCCTGAAGACACCGAAATATAGGAAAAGCGGTCGCAAAAGAAATCGTTTCCAAATGAAATCTATCTATCTATCTATCTATCTATCTATCTATCTATCTATCTATCTAGCTAGCTAGCTAGCTAGCTGTCTATCTCAATGTGTTCATATCTATCTATCTATCTATCTATCTATCTATCTATCTATCTATCTATCTAAATAAATAAATAAATACACAAATACATTTTTTATAGTAGGAAGGGCATATAAGTATATATGAAATATATATAAAATAATTATGACAAAAATGAATATAACAATGTTAAAGAGCAAACACGAGGCAAGAACTTTCTTCCCTGGTAAGATATTTTAACAACTGGTTGTAAAGTGAATGAACTGATCCGACGCTGTCTCGGTATTGTCTCTTTCTCCATGAACGTGACAAGAAGGATATATATATATATATATATATATATATATATACTTAATTAAATTAGTTTTTTTATTAAAAATTAATATAGTCTACATTGCGACATGGACATTTCTATGTTTGGATTTTTTTTTACCTCGTCATCAGGTAATGTTAGCTCATTGTTGTGAAAATGATTTTCATTTGAATATAAGAAATAATACGTTTGCTATTAATGGATGTGGGAAGACAGAGACATTTCTGTGTGTTATCAATTTAACTAATCAGAATAGAGATCCATTTTAGAATTAAGTTTATATTTTTTATACATGAGTTTTTCTTTCAATTTTAACGGCAAGAGGGTCAGTTGATCAAAACCCCTGTCTAAACTGCATTTCCGTTGTTGTATCCATTATTGTTACAAAATTATTCTCTCAGTTTTCTCTGTATCTCATCATTTTCTAAAACAAACAAACAAACACAAATAAAAGAAAAATAACATTTTATATTTTTGATCTAACTTAAAGGGACAATTTATTTCGATTCAGAATGCATTTTATTCTAAGTTTTCCTAAAACTCTTAATTCGTAAAGAAAATTTCTAATTATTTATTTATCAAAAGTTTTAAAATTCATTTTATTATTTTTATAAAATATATTATTATTATTATTATGTCATTTTTCATCATATTTAGATTTCTGCATTGGTCTCACTACCAACCAAGTCTGCGGGGAGACCTAAGGCAGGTAGTGGCGTGTTGTTATGACTCCATTTCATGTTTTTCTATCCTCCCTATCATCCCCAGCATTACATAGATAACGTTTTCCTTAGTGTGTGGGCTGTACTTAATAATACAATTTTTTGTATATCTCTTAAGCTGGGGTTTCCAGGGATTCTTTCAATGTGTTGTTTTGTTCCATTTTTTATCATTCCAAGTGCACCTACTATCACTGGCACAACTCTTGTTTTCAATTTCCACATTTTTTCTATTTCAATTTCCAGGTCTTTATATTTTGACAGTTTTTCAAATTCCTTGATTGCTATGTTACAATCCGCTGGACAAGCCATATCAATTAATAGACAAGTTTTCTCCTTCTGGTTTTTAACAATAATGTCTGGCCTGTTTGCTTCAATTTTTCTGTCTGTGTAGATGGTGTAATCCCATAGAATAGTTACATCTTCTATTTCTGTAACCGGTGCTGGATGATGTTCATACCAGTGTTTGTTTACAGCTTTTCCATAATGTTTGCACATTGCCCAATGTAAATATTGCCCAACTCTATCGTGGCGATTTTTATATTCGTTTGGGGCAAGCACAGAACAGCCTGAGATTAGGTGGTCTATTGTTTCTTGGTGTTTATCACAAAACCTGCATTTTGGATCCATATTATTATGCATAATATTTGCCTGAAAGTTTCTCGTGAAAAGACTTTGGTCTTGTGCTGCAAGTATAAATCCTTCAGTTTCAGACTTTAATCCAGATGCACGTAACCATCGATGAGTATTAACTTTGTCAACATTGGATTTATTGGCACGTACTGGATATTGGCCATGCAGAGGTTTGTCTTGCCAGCGCTGTTTCATCTTTTCAAGAGCTTTATCTTTGGCTTTCATTTTCATATTTTTTGCCGCAATAGTTGGTTCTTGGCTACTGTTTTGCTTTTCTACAGAATCTACTAACTGTAATTCTTGTTTGTATTTATTATTATTATTATTATTATTATTATTATTATTATTATTGTCATTTCTCATCATAATTCGATTTCTGCTATGGTCACACTACCAACCAAGTCTGCGGGAAGATCTAAGGCAGGTCGTGGTGTGTCATTATGGCTCCATTTCATGTCTTTTTTTATCTCCCCTATCATCCTTAGCGTTACATAGACAAAGTTCTCCTTAGTGTGTGGGCTGTACTTAATAAGACAATTTCTTGTATATCTATTATTATTATTATTATTATTATTATTATTATTATATTCTAATACAATTTTTAATATCATAATACAATTTTTAAATATCTATTAACTTATTAAACATTTAAATATTAATTTAATGATTTTAGTATCTATTTAATTATTATTCTTTCATTATATAAAGCAAAATATGAGATATATGTAAGTTAATAAATACTTTTATTTTTATGTATATACACTACCGGCCATAATTATTAAGATATTCCAATTTCTTAAATGAAATGATGTATTTCATACTATTTTAGTATTTATTGCCAAGTGGATAATTGTAAATGAAAATGGAATGGTTCTTTTGTTATTATTACTTTGCAAAATCTCACAAGGCAAGTATTTAAAGATGAACTCGTTCGAATCACCCTAACTTTTCTTCATTTTTTCATATATGAAATTGCAATATAGGTAGTTATTAAATATTTATAAATTCATTCGATTCAGATGTTATTGTGCAGTATTAACGAAAGAACTATTCAATTTTCATTTACAATTATTCACTTGGCAATAAATAATAAAAAATAGTATGAAATACATATTTTTTTAAAAACACTGGGGTGGCCTAATAATTATGCCTGGTAGTCTCTCTCTCTCTCTCGCTCTCTCTCTCTCTCTCTCTCTATATATATATATATATATATATGTAGGGATTAAATAAAAATAGGAAATAAAATAAAAAACACTAAAATAAACATAAAAAATCTCCCAGGAGTCCTCTGACAGGAAAGACAATTGACGCATGCGCAAAAAGAGAGGCCTCTTGGTGCCAAAAATAAAATCGATCTCTTTCTCTGTTGGACTTTGGATGGTAAAGATGTGCCAAACTGTTCGAGAAGGAATTTCCCCAACAAGAGGTCGTTAGAACCAAAAATAAAATCAGTGTCCAAACTGTCTCTCTAGTGTCTCTGTATCTTTCCTTTTCTCTTTGCTCATTTATTTCAGTGGAGAAAGCCATTCAACAAGTTTTGAATGTTTAGGCGAACGAACCAACCCAGCAGTAATAGCCATAACATTCCATATATCTATATATAGTGATCCTCAGACAGATGTCTTTCGCTGTATCACAGCTCATCAATACGGTTAGACTCCGATTGCTTTTAACCCAGGATTGAAACCCGACCGAATTGGAGTCAGTTAATACATATATATACAACGGTCTTTATTATAATAGAGAGGATGATGATTTTTCTAAATGAAGCCTAGATGTGGCAGAAGACCGAAAGTATAGAAGATCTAACTCAATACTCAGTCATAAATTTTCCCTATGAGACAAATTGGACGTCTTTTGTCTCAAAGTCAGGACCTTCACCGAAAGTGATTCAAAACTTTAAAATAAATACACAAGATCAGTTATGTTTTGTTACCATTAATATTACAATAAATGCTTAACTATTGTATAAATTATGTACTTTTTTATTTATGTTTTTCGCTTAAACAATAGAGTAATGATTTCCATGCCGTGCGGTTGTTGTTTCTTGACACAATGTATATAGTTTGAAAACTTTAAACGATTCAAGCAAAACATACCAATACAAAACAGACACATAAACAACATCAATAAATTCATATCTTTGTATAAATGGTGTACACTTGTATTTGTAATTTGAAATCGCCAAAAATACGATAATTTATGTGGATACGCAATGAAAAATGTGATGGCTAATAAGATATAACTTTTCAAAATATGTTTACATAGTGATGACTGTATTACGAGGCTTTATTCTAAGCAAGGATGAAATATGTTCTCTGTTTTTAATTTCAGAATCACGAGGACGTATTATACTTAAGGATGTAACTTATTCTCTGTTTTCAGCTTCAGAAACATGGAATGTGAATTATCACTTTCTTTTATCATAAAGAATCAATTGGTTTGTATTAAATTAAAGGATGTAAATTATTCTTTGCTTTTAACTTCAGAAACACGTGATTGTCCTATATATAAGAATGTAATTTAATCCCTATTTCTACCCTCAGAATTGCGGGATAGTATTACCCCCAATGATGGATTTTATTCCCAGCTTTTAACTTCAGAATAACACGGTAGTTTTATAATACTCAAGGATACAATTTATTTTCTTGGTTTAGCTTCAGAATCACTTGGTCCTTTGTGTCGGAAGTAATGAAGACTTACCAGGTTTAGGCAACCGTGTCTGTAGTATGAGGGTTCTAAGGCGCAAATACCCCATTTATCTCCGCATTTATAGCCATCATTCGGAAGTGGCAGAATGAGGGAAAGGTAGAGGTTTTATAATAAAAGACCTTCCTCTCGTTAGTAGTAGCTGCCATTTTTTTTTATAGTGATCTATTTTGTTACCTGACCGAAGCGGAGAGGGTCGTAAAGGAAGGACATCTTCTTTTGCAACCCGGCTCACTCTGATAGGTCGAATTAATTTTCCACATATTATACGTAAAGATTTAATTTATTCCGTTTTTAGCTTGAAAACCATGAGGTCGAGTTATACTCAAGGGTGTAATTTATTCCCTGAATTTAGCTTCAAAATTTAGAGGTCGTATTATACGGTTACGTGTATGCATTTTAATCCCTTACTATAGCTTTTTATACATTATTAATATTATTTTTATATATAAAAATATTATATTTTTATATAGTGAAAAGCAGGGAATAAATTAAATCCTTGCGTATAATTTGATCCCGTGTTTCTGAAGCTCAAAACAAGGAATGCATTACATCATTGAATATAATACAAACCCGTAATTATTTAAGCTAAAATAGGCAATAAATTCCATCCATGTGTTTAATTGAATCCCATGTTTTCGAAGCTAAAAACAGAGTCCTACTTGTTGTTACAAAAATTTTAATTCATGAAGTGTTTGTTAAATAGAGAAATTAGGAATAGAACGTTTTGAAAGATTGTAGAATGTTCGAGTAAAACCGAGAGCATTCGAAATGTTTGAGAAATATGTAAATTAGGTGTTAGCCCCTATAAAAATAGGTTTTGGGAAGAGAGTAGGGCATTCAGCTGAAAGAATCTCTAAGAAAATTTTCCGACCAACTAAAACCTGAAAGAGAACCTCATGGAACTAAAAGGGTAAACATATATTTTTGACCTTTTCATTGACCATACTGGAAATTATTCTTTATGTACACATTTAAGGATTTCCAAAAAGTATAGCACTTAAACTACTTCGCTAACTTAACTGGGTAAAGATACTGACCATTTCTTTTCCTTCGTAACACTTTGCTTGCCAGTAGTAAACGTTTCTGTTTTGAATGCAAAAAATTGTAAATTTTTTATATGTATCATTTTGTGTTTATAGTAAATTAAATATTTGTATGTGATTTAACTCCGAGTTTTAGTCAATCATTTTTTTTTCTTTTGTTACACTTTACAGGTAAGAATAAAAAGGATGTAAATTATTTCCGGTTTTTCGTTTCAGAAACCCAAGGTTTTATACATAAGGATGTAATTTATTCCCTGTTTTCAGCTTCTGAAACACGAATTCGTATTATAGTCAAGAGTGTCATTTATTCCGTGATTTATCTTCAGAATCACGGGATCGTATTAAACGCCAGGATGTAAATTATTAACTGTTTTAGCTTCAGAATTACGGAATCGTATGATAAGCAAAGATGTTAATTACTTCCTATATCAAACCTCAAAAACTCGCGGTCATATTATAAGGATAAAATGTATTCTATGTTTTTAGCTTCAGAATCATTATGACGTATTTTCCTCCAGGATGTAATTTATTCTCTGTTTAAGCTTCGAAAACATGGGATCCAATTAAACACAAAACACAAGGATGTAATTTATTGCCTATTTTTAACTTAAATAATTACGGGTTTGTATTACCTTCAATCATGCAATTTGTTCCTTGTTTTGAGCTTCTGAAACACGAGATCGAATTATACGCAAGGATTTAATTTATACCCTGCTTTTCACCTCAGAATTGCATATTACATGCAATGATATAATTTATTCCCAGTTTTAGCTTAAGAATAACGAGGTAGTATTATACTCAAAGATGTAATTTATTCCCTGTTTTTAGCTTACGAAACACGGGGTCGTATTATACGCAAGAATTTAATTTATTCCCAGTTTTAGCTTAAGAATAACGAGGTAGTATTATACTCAAGGATGTAATTAATCTTCTGATTTAGCTTCAGACTTATGGAGTTGTATTATACTCAAAGATGTAATCTATTCCCCGTTTTTAGCTTACGAAACACGGGGTCGTATTATACGCAAGAATTTAATTTATTCCCAGTTTTAGCTTAAGAATAACGAGGTAGTATTATACTCAAGGATGTAATTAATCTTCTGATTTAGCTTCAGACTTATGGAGTTGTATTATACTCAAAGATGTAATTTATTCCCTGTTTTTAGCTTACGAAACACGGGGTCGTATTATACGCAAGAATTTAATTTATTCCCAGTTTTAGCTTAAGAATAACGAGGTAGTATTATACTCAAGGATGTAATTAATCTTCTGATTTAGCTTCAGACTTATGGAGTTGTATTATACTCAAAGATGTAACTTATTCCCTGTTTTTAGATTACGAAACACGGGGTCGTATTATACGCAAGAATTTAATTTATTCCCAGTTTTAGCTTAAGAATAACGAGGTAGTATTATACTCAAGGATGTAACTAATCTTCTGATTTAGCTTCAGACTTATGGAGTTGTATTATACTCAAAGATGTAATTTATTCCCTGTTTTTAGCTTACGAAACACGGGGTCGTATTATACGCAAGAATTTAATTTATTCCCTGTTTTCAGATTAAGTAACACAGGGCCGTATTATACTCAAGTATGCAATTTATTACTTTTATTCGGCTTCAGAATCACGGGTACGGACTATGCTCAATGATACAATTTATTCTGTTTTCATCTTCAGAATCACGGGTTTGTATTATAGATAAAATACTTTTTTCAGGTAGCAGGATTAAAAGATCGGTGAATGTTGCACTGAGAATATTAATGTCCACTTAATTTCGAAATTAGTTTAATTAATATTTACATTAATATTTTAAATATCAAGCACTTTCTTGGACATCAATAAATAAAGTAACAATTATTGAAAAATCTTTGTCGTTAATAAAATATGTATCAATAAAAAAAAAGTATTCATTCATTGTGACCCTTAATAGATTTTCTCTCTTTTCTAATGCTGCTTCTATTCCGCCACAATTTCACACAAGTTCGTCAGGTAAATGGATCGCTTTCCTGCCTATCCCTCTTTTCCTTAATATGTCGCGTGAAGATTAAGTTTTCCAAGCCCTTCTTCCTCATTATGTCTCCAAAGAATTTCATCTGTCTGTTCCATATTCTGAATATGTGTTTCTTTTTATTGTTATTTTCTTAAGACTTTTTCGTCGCTTACTCACCCCGTCCAAGTAATTCTTAGTACCATTCTGTATAGCCACATTTCTTTTGTCTCCAGTTGTCTTTTCATCTCTGAGAAGATTGTCCAGCACTCACTGTCATCAGTGCATATGCTAGGCTACGAAGGCCTCGTTAGTAGGTCTAGCGTAGAAATATAGACAATATGGGAGTCACTATTAAATAAATAAAAACAAATGACACAATTCTTCAGCTACCGCAGCAGCAATGTAAACACAGGAAATAGATTTGTTTTTAGAATTTGGTGACACAGAAGATGTGAGTTCATTTCTTTGGTTGAGCAATTTGTACCTGCACTCAAGATATAAGTGTGTAATAACTGAAATGTATTTGTTTATATTTCTTAGAATATTTTCAGTATTTACATTATTCGAACTATTATCCTCATCTTTGTTGCCATTTGTACGACGTTTCGCTCGTTGTATGCTCCGGCCTTCTGCAGGTGCTAGGAGTTTCGAACCGACCCCTTTATTACAATCACTGGGGTATATCATTGTCATTCCTTGCGTAGTAATGCTTCGATTAGAAGTCATGAGTTATCTCCCTCTAACCCTTCAAGTTACTTGTTCGCCACTGCTGTAGCCTAGTATTGAACTCACAACTTTTGGATCAAGTCACAGGAACTAACCAACATCTATATCCACTAGACCATGTGTCCTTAAGGCAACAAAGATGAGGACAATAGTTCGAATAAAGTAGATACGGTAAATAACTGAACAGTACTAAATGAAAATAAGGTATCTCTAGACATTCGCCATGAAAAAAAAGTCTACCCCCACTGTAGTTTAAAGGGTTCAGTTCAGAATCCCATGTGGTTATTCAGGTTGATATACTCCTGAGGAAAGCCGGAGAGCATAAGGACTGAAACAATAGTCCGAATATAAAAAGTGTAAAAAACGATGACACTGAATCCCCAAAATTCAAACACAATGATTATATTGAAAAAATATATAAGAATATTAAAAGATTAAAACTGAAAATATAGCCATTTCTAATGATGATTTTCTAATTGCAGCTTAGATGTGGCACAAGGCCGAAGTTATGGGGTACCCAAACTCATTACATAATTTTAGCAATCCTAGCAAAATAATCTTGCTAGCCATTACACCAGATCGAGGTGCCCAAGCCGATGCTGAATGTACTCCGAGATGGCGTTGAAATTTACTACATGAGGAATTTCAAAAGAATATTTTCTATTTCTTATTTAACATAAATAAGTTTGAAATTAATTTACCACATTTACATTTGTAACCGCAAGAATTCGTTGAATAATCAGAACTGTTTTGGAATTCCTCAAGAGTTTTGGCTTAGAGAATGGCCGAAAGAAAAACGGTAAAAACAAAGGACTTTGACAGGATGAAATTGGCAGTAGGTCAAAATGACTGTCGGTTTTTGGCAAGAAAATGTCGTTGAATTGGAGACAAATCGACACAACTCAACAACTTAATTAACAATATTTGTCTTATTGTATTTTTGTTTCTTGAATCATTTTGTTTTTGATAAGCATCTCCTTAATGAACAGTAAATTTGTACTTTTCTTTCACAACAAAAACTGGTTCAATAAAATTATCCCCATTTTCTTAGTAACGACTGATATTGCTTTCTGACTATTGGAAACCGCCTTTTACGTTTTCAATGCCATTTTACTGTAAATGTTTATCTACGAGACGCGCTATTATAGAGAGGCACATTCGATAATAGTGCATAGCAGCTCAGATTGAGAAGCCAGAGACCGAGTTCGAATTCTAATCGATTTCGTAACATTTAGCTTATAAGATACAAATCCTATATCATCTAACAATTAACTCAAACAGAAAAAGTAAAATTGCACACCCGCAAAAATGGATCAAAACGACAAAAAAATATTTTTGAAAAAGCCAGAACAAGGCAAATTTTACAAGTCAGTGTGAAAATTAAGATTCTACATTCTGATTGGATGTAAAATAGCAAATTGATGTATGACCACGGTCAATTTTTCTTCACGCCTAGAAAATGGGTATGCTGTTCGGAGCCGATCACATGACTAAATTCCTGTACTTATTCACGTATTTTGACAGATCAAATCAGTCCGAGATGGGAGTGAATCTGAAGGACCCCGACACAATGTAAGGAAGAAATTTCAAGATGCCGACCTTGTCGCGTCTCGTCGACGTGCATTCGTTCTACCTCTCCTTCCAATTTTCCTTTCATCATCTTCACCCACATAACGTCAAAGAAAACAACAACATCAAGATAATTCAACTGACTTCGATAAGTACAATCTCCTTTATTTGCCTGACTTTCCTTTTCACTTTTTCACAGACTTTTATTAGTAACCTTTCTAATCTTTTTACATACATACATTCTGCTACTATCAACTATGAACTCTGAATTTCTGTGGGACATTTAAATATATACATTTCTCTTTTAACTATTAACTACATGCATCTTACTTTCCAACAAGATATAGAGAAATAGCAGAATATACTGCGTCACTTGATGTGGAAGGACAATTATGAATTCGAGTGGTCGGCGGCTAAGCAGGCTGTTCCACTAGACCATGGTCTGGTGAGGAGGGTAAATGGAACTTTAAATCAAAGTAGAGCATCACAAAGAACAAGAACTGCTAAAAGATGGCTATTTAATCCACCTATGGTTAAACAGACTCACCAACCAGCAATTAACCAAGTGTGGTAAGTTACGTTACAACACTGAAGACATAGTCAAGGAGTGGTTTTTTCAACAGGAATGGGAAGATCCAAGGTATAGATTTGGAGATAATAATCTTATTTGGTTAGGAACACTTACAATAATTTAGGGTCACTGGTAATTCTCTAGACTGTAAAACAGGTAATGTGTATATAGTTTACATCATTATTTAAAAAAAAGCAGTGTCCTGATCACAGGAATCCTTGCCAAATGTAGTTTATCGTCAAGCCCAGAAGAAGCGTAGGGATATTTTTTTCGAAATGTTTATGGACACGTTGCAGCTGCTAGACGTGTAATTGTGCATTTGTCATTTATTGCATTTTAAGAGCCGTAAAGATATAACACTCCGACACCATCAACACATTCACAACGTTATCTTTATGGAGATCAGCTTTAACAGCCGGATGCAGAGATTCATATTTTCCAAGCCACTACTTTTGCATTGATAGGCTTACGGACTGATCACGACGTTGAAACACCTGATCCTGAACGATCACCAAAGTTAAGTAACGTCCAGCCTGGTTAGTATCAAAATGGACCGCCGCTTCTTTTCAGTTTGTGTGTATGGGTGGTGTAATGGATTTGCTTGGAACTGTTTTATTGAAGAACCGAATTTGCATTCCAGTTGTGTTCGTTGTATTTACTTAAGCGAAAATAATCATAGAATTGGTATGAATTCACCCCTTTTTCTCCCTGCTAAATCATCGTTATTTAAAACTAGAAAACGAATCAACCAATCAATCAAATACTGATTAGCTACACAGGCGTATCTAGATTTATTTAAATTCTCTGAAATATGAATGCATAGAAACTACTGTGACCACACTCTAAAATATATCTTTTAGATTTATTTAGATTTATTTACATTTATGTAGAGAAACTACTGTTACTTCAATCTAAAATATTTTCTGGCTTTAAATTACCTGCAAATGGTTGATAAGCCGTAGAAAACGAATAAATCTACTGAAAGTTTTCGAATGATCCGATCACGTTGAAATACCGTTACTCGTACGAAGTTAAGCAACGCCAAACCTGGTCAGTACCTAGATGATTAACCGTTATGGAATACCAGGTGCTGTAAGCTTGAATGTGCCGGCGGTGCAATGGATAATGGTACAGAATTGTTATTCAAAGAGCAGAGTTCCAATTCCTGTTGGGTTCGTTGCAATTGCATACGGACAAATATCATTGGGAAAGTTATTGATTCAGCTGCTTCTTTAGCTATTAGTTAATAATTAGTACTAGACCATTATCATCTCAACAAATTCTTAAAATGTAATACTATTTTCTGGCTTTAAATAACCTGCACACTGTTGATAAGCCGTAGAAAAAGAATCAATCAATCAAATACTGATTAGCTACTCAGGCATGTCTTTTAGATTTATTTAGATTCTCTTAAATATATATATATATATATATATATATATATATATATATATATATATATATATATATAGAAACTACCGAGATCACAATCAAAAATACTTTCTGGCTTTAAATAACCTGCAAATAGTTGATAAACCGTAATGAATGGAATCAACCAATCAATTTTACGTTGAACATCGTCGTATGTTTTTGTACTTTAAATGTATTCTTAACTGCTATCTACGATTAGTAGCTAGGTTGATACATTTGTTATTAGAATTATTTTGGTTTCCCAATACTAGAATTATTTATGGCTCAAACTAGTATCTTAAATACAATTTCTGATCGTAAAGACAGGTTTTGGCAAATCTTGTTAAAATATAACAAATGAATCTGAGAATAAATAATATTAAACCAACCAGCGTCAAGATTGTACTGTACAAAATAGCTTATTTACATAAATCTAACATTACTTAATTGTAAGCCAACGAAAGATTTTGCAACAAACACACAGAATAAAGCTTTTAAAGAATTTACACCTTTTCTGCAGTCAAGAAAGAAAAAAGCGAACTTTTATCGGGTTTTTGAATCTATTTTTATAAATGCACTGTTCCACCAAAAATATTTTCTTACTGATACGAACGAAGTCTCGTTTTAACCAAGAAGAGATAAAACCCTTTTCTTTATATGATCAAATTTTGAAAAGTAGGGGAGAGCTGTGAACCTAACATTACTTAATTGTAAGTCAACGAAAGATTTTGCAACAAACACACAGAATAAAGCTTTTAAAGAATTTACACCTTTTCTGCAGTCAAGAAAGAAAAAAGCGAACTTTTATCGGGTTTTTGAATCTATTTTTATAAATGCACTGTTCCACCAAAAATATTTTCTTACTGATACGAACGAAGTCTCGTTTTAACCAAGAAGAGATAAAACCCTTTTCTTTATATGATCAAATTTTGAAAAGTAGGGGAGAGCTGTGAACCTAACATTACTTAATTGTAAGTCAACGAAAGATTTTGCAACAAACACACAGAATAAAGCTTTTAAAGAATTTACACCTTTTCTGCAGTCAAGAAAGAAAAAAGCGAACTTTTATCGGGTTTTTGAATCTATTTTTATAAATGCACTGTTCCACCAAAAATATTTTCTTACTGATACGAACGAAGTCTCGTTTTAACCAAGAAGAGATAAAACCCTTTTCTTTATATGATCAAATTTTGAAAAGTAGGGGAGAGCTGTGAACCTTTCAACACCAACTTGCAAATATTTGTTAGAACTGTGTACAATATTTTCTGCATTATCTGAGTTTTGCACTGGCTCAAAAGAATGGAGCTCCCGGTGAGAATCAAACTCAGTAGTGGTGAAAGGATGTGCATTGTGGTGCAATGGATATCGGCTTGGAACAAAAAATCGGAGAGCCGAGTTCGAATTCCAGTTAAGTTTGTTGCATCCACTTATTATCACAAAAACCTTTGGGAAAGCTATTAATCCGTCTCTTCACTCCAGTTATGGGTTAAATAACAGGACAGATTAGGTTCTATAGCCTTGGTTGGTAGCCAGTCTATCGCTGACATGATCGCCCACGTGTATAATTATAATACATAACTGACTGAGAGGTGAAATAGCTGAGTTGGCTGGTGGCATAAATCGTCGATAAAACGCGATTTCAATTATACACATGTTTAATTATTTCATTTCCGTACCATCTAGTAAAATATTTAACCCCACCTGATCTGAAAGGTCGTTATACCTGTATTTTTATACACTTGGATCTAACTAAACCTATTTCAATAATCTTGTACACCTAAATGTTAATATAGATGTGCCCGACATTGTTTTCTGTGTCTGTGCGAACAGGTCATTGAATGGAGGACAATCTAAAAGTGACCCTAGAGTGCTTCTTTCGCCTTTGAAATCGTTCGTGATAATATTAACGTTCTATTTCTAGTCGTGTGCGACGCAGCTCGCTAAAGTTCATACGCCAAAAAGCAATAAACCGTTGATTTGTGCGTATAAATACAATAAGGAAGACTTCAGAACGCGCCATCATATATATCCATAAAGATACATTAACAAACACTCATAGACACACACGGATACGTAAAAACACACATATGAACACCGACATTGATATCCGTATTGCCTAAGAAAAAGATGCTCTTTTGCCATTAGGAGTCAATTCTGCATTTCTTAAAATCTCCCGTGCAATGCCGTCACATACATTGAGTGACTGGCATCGACGATCTAGAATCTATCATAAATAGTCGCAAAAGAGTTCGATCAAAATAGATTTTGATCATTTTATTGTCTCCGGAGATGGATGAATTCAATCAGAGGCCAACCGAGCGGATCTTGAGTAGCGGAGTGGAAAGCTACCACAACTGATTAGGGACGGCGATGATGGAGACATTCGAAACTTGTTTATCATTACAGCCATTGTCGGATAGATGAAGAAAGCATTATTGTCTGTTGCAGCAGCCAAAATGTCTGAATTTGATTGAAGCAAAACTTGAACATTATTTATTCCAATCGTTTCACGTTTACATTTATTGTCATTTGTGTCTGTACTGTTTACATTTATGGACACACTACAACCCTTTGTTAAATTATTCCGTCTTTTTTCTTATCATTTCACCCCAAGCAAGGCGATAAAAGACACTAAGACTTAAGGGGTTATTGCGAATGAAAAAAAATGAGAAGAAAAAAAGAAGAGAAAAAATTAAGTAGAGAAGCGAATAAAAGACAGAATTTAGGAAGACGATTGACGTTGCTTTTAAAATTTTTGTAGATCATTTTTGACAGGAAAGCAGGCAAACCTAAGGGACTTCCACTAAAGAGAAGTGCGAGAGAAATAACTGTTACGTTTAGCAATGTCAACAGTAAAATCAGGAGACTCTGCAAATCTACAGAGTGTCCAGTAAAATCATGAGACTCTGCAAATCTACAGAGTGCCCAGTAAAATCATGAGACTCTGCAAATCTACAGAATGTCCAGTAAAATCATGAGACTCTGCAAATCTACAGAGTGTCCAGTAAAATCATGAGACTCTGCAAATCTACAGAGTGTCCAGTAAAATCATGAGACTCTGCAAATCTACAGAGTGCCCAGTAAAATCATGAGACTCTGCAAATCTACAGAGTGTCCAGTAAAATCATGAGACTCTGCAAATCTACAGAGTGTCCAGTAAAATCATGAGACTCTGCAAATCTACAGAGTGTCCAGTAAAATCATGAGACTCTGCAAATCTACAGAGTGCCCAGTAAAATCATGAGACTCTGCAAATCTACAGAGTGCCCAGTAAAAAAGGCAGTAAATTCAGAATGAAATATATTCCGCCATCACAAACTGAAAAAAGTCATCGCAGATGTTCAAAATGTTTACTTGAATGTTTAGCATAAACTTGTAATGGTGGTAACCAGAAACAGTATCTTTGAGGATAGTATCAAGAGAAAATAAATTCCAAACTTCAGTTACATTCCACTTCAACGAATCAATATCGACAGCATCACAACGACGCATTTGCAAGTGATTTAGGAGTATACTCCAGATTAAGTCATCGATAACATTCATATCTGGGCTTTTAAAAGCCCATTGAGAAGGGACAATTAGAGCTTGTGTATTTTCACGAAGAATTAATTTGCTCTTTTTTAAGTCTTTGTGTAGGTGATTTTCTAAGTCCAGCTTAGATGTGACCCAAGGCCAAAAGTATGGAGGATCGAACTCACTATTCAGTTATTGGAACCAAGATTGCTCAACATTACGACACGACGACGTGCCAAAATGATTTTCTAAACATACCTTAGATGTAACAGAAGACCAAAAGAATGCAAGCACGCAGTGAGGATCAATCTCACTATTTATGGTTACCGAACTAGCGATCTAATCTTGCCAACCATTACGCGATCTCAAAGTGCCCAAACTGTCACCCTGTAGTACTGCGCATGAATTCGTAAAATCTACGTAACAGCAAAGAAAGCTCATAAAGAATAGTTATCTACCAAAGAATTAATAGAAACGTCACAGGGAAACTAAGTTACGAAAGATTAGATCTACTGCTATGAAGTTTGGTAGTTGTACCGAGCCAGGATGATCTTCTCGCCCGAATCCATCTTTCACTGGTGATCCTGCTATTCATCTCGGGGTTCTCGACAAAATCCAAAGGAGATTCTGCAATGTAATCAATCTTAATTTGGCAGCTCGACTTAAGTTACTTTCTACCCCGACGGGATGTGGCTTCAAATACTTTCACGGTTTCTGCTCTGGCGAACTTCATTCCCTGGTACCCCGAGCTCGTGCAACTAAATCGGGAACTAGGTCCCCATCTTTTACCGTCAAAATAGGCAAATGTAATCTCACTTCTATTCAGTTTCTTTTTCCCGCCTTCCACATGCTTGTTTCCCTGATAGCTACAATCTTCAAAGGTTTTAGTTCGTCAGTAAGCGTCTTCTATCTCCTCGACTCTCATTTTTCTCTTACTCTTTCTTCGACATCCCCTGTACCGTTTTGCTCTCTTTCCTCTTTTCTCAGTGCAGTCCCTTGCGCACCAGTGGCGGTACTGTTTTGTTTGGAGTGAAACTAATACATATATATATATACATAATATTTGACTGAAGTTAAAATGTTATGCTGTTAGGGATATATATTTCAATTAAAAGACACACGATCCTGTTTGTCAGCAAATTTCTGCAGCTATTCAATTTACCCTTCTTCTTTTTGTCCTCATTTCAAGTGACACGAAACGAATAAATTTTACCTGTGTTTTGAGGATCTGTTTTCTTTGTCAGCACGTCCCCGTTTAGCCTACGGAATAGAATAGGGAGTACGTCCAAGAAATTGTGATGAGTACTTGTGGAGCTGGCTAATTTTACTCACACGCATGATATCCTCTTCCCAAGTGATGGCACCCTCTTTGGTAGAACGTCCCGCTGAGAAGGAGAAGAAGCTGCTTTCTTGCCCTCCTCACAACTTCAATCCATTCATTTGGACTGGCTGCCTGGTCGGACTTTTCTGCTACTGGTTTATCCATTCTTTGTTGTTTTGGTAGCACCAGTGGCTACCAGTATTACTGGCACTGCCAGTGAATTCCTTGTGGGACAACTGCCCTTTAGCACCACAAGTCCAGCAATAGGGTTGTCTTCCATTGACGATCCCAGAAAGCTTTCTTCAACAGCAGTATGTCGGAGATACAGGCAAGATCGTGTCTGCACAGTATCACATGAAGAAAGACACTCCTGCTTTGCTTACCACATGAGACACCTCTTTCACATTAAACACAAAATTATCATTACAGTGAGGAAGCCCCGTATTAAACACGATCTTGTGTTATATTAAAACCTTGTTTTATTGCCATATTGTCATTTACTACTTGTGAACATTGTAACTAACCTTATTACGAACACTGGTCATCCTGACCTTAGTTAAAATTATTTTTTTTAAAAGAATCGGGAGCTGAAATTGAAAATCGCATCTTGAACTTAAAAGTCGAGTTCGTTGCGATTCTGACATTAACTGCTTGATTTTTATGCTTTTAAATCATTTATAAATTCATGATAGTTTCTCGCTGGAGCAAATTAGATTAATTAGTGGTTCCTGACTAAAATTTTCTTTAACAAAAAAAATCCATTTCCCTTTCTAAATCAGTTATATTTTTTAGTGGTAATTCCTGCAGGAAGTTCTAAAAATAATCTCGTCCTTTTCTTTATTCAATTGCATTGTGTAAACTTGTTACAGGTGTTAAATTTCGCTCCTCTCACTGCGTTTGTCTCAATGAGACAAAATCCAAGGCCTTCTCTATCTTGTTGGAAAAACTCTTCTCTCATTGACCATGTCTTCAGGGATGTAACAGTACTCAGCTCGCGATTGTCGGTTTTCAACTTCTATTCTTTTCCTAGACACGTAGAACTTTGTTATTTACCCATATCTCGTGGGAAGAAGAGACGGACCTATACTTTTCCCAAGTGAATTTAACAAAATCTGACTGGAATACGAACTCGGTCGTTCCATTCCTCAATAAAAACGACCCAGGGATTTATTAAATTTCTTTCGCGAATGCCTATTTTCATGCAGCTATTTAAAGCAATAATGTCATATTGGACAAACAATAATTGCCACTGTAACTATTCTAAAAATTAATGCTATTTGAAGTTGTTTAAGTTTTTATTTATATAATAAAAATAGCATCACTTTTAAATGCCTTTTAAAGTTGGAAGCAATCGTTATAAACACCGATTCTCGTACGATCATCAAAGTTAGGCAGCGTAGAGCCTGGTCAGTACCTAGGTGGGTAATTGGGAATACCAACTGCAGTAAGTTTGGATATGAGAGTGATGCAATGGATGACAGATCGGAAAAGGAAATTGTTTAGACGAGTTCCGATTCAAGTCGAGTTCGTTATATTCACATGCGCGCAAATATCCTTTGGAAATGTATGAATCCAGATTCTCCCCCCCCCCCCACCCCAAAAAAAATATGGGTTATTTAGCAGGACTTTTATCAGTAAATCAATAGTATCTTCAAAACATTTCTTACAGGCTAAGAAAATATTTTCTGGTTTTGAATAACCTGCAAAGGGTTGACAACCGGAGAAAACGAAACAATCAATTACTGATGGAAGGTAGGAAAGTGGTGGCCAAAGGAAAGCAGTTTCTTTTTCATCTTTCGAGACATGATCGCTCAAGCGTGCATCACGTATGGCACTTAATCTAGAAAACAATCTACAACTACTTTTGTTTTTTTGTAGCGCTGCATTATTCTGCTGGCAAGGGTCAAATGGATGCATCCTAGTGATTAACTGAGGCACAAAGTCAGCAGGGTGCAGCATTTAAACAACCTTTTATTTGTATCAAGGTTGCCAATGTATGTCAAGATTGATTGACTTATTGATTTTTTAACAATATATTGAGTCGTCATGGGCTATTTAATGCCAAGATTTAATTTTCTCAGAAGCTTTGAAGGTACATATTATTCTGCTTTCTCAATCGAATACATGATAGACAATTCATAGATTATGTGTATATTTATGTTTCTGTGGACATAATTAACAGAAGCGGTGATACGTGCATTTTATGCTGTCATTTTTTTGAAGATATATTTTGGGAGTCATTTGGATTTTTTAAAGAAATTATACGATATTATATGGATTAATGCCATGAAATACTTTTTTCATGTTGGCTATTTGTTCAGCGACATATCAACACCTCTATGGGATATTTAATGCCAAAATCTAAATATTTTGATACAATTTCATGACTTCAGCTATTTATATTTTGAATATAATTGTATGTTTGCTAAAACAGATAAAATGCATTGCTGGTCATTTTTTGAGTTTGAGTTTTGTTTAAATGACATATCAACCTCTGTGGGTTATTTAATGCTAAAAAGGTGGGGGTTTAAAGCATTTTTTAAATGTGCAGTTATAGTGAGCAGTTTGATTTAATCAGATTTTGATGAAAAATAATTTTGTATTTTAGAAAACTGAAGAGATATTTTAGTTTTGTATTCAAAAATGTAATGCTGGTAATAATTTTTTCCTTCAAAAATGTATTATGGCAATAAAAGTTTTTCTCTTCAAAAATGTATATTTTTCTAGAAAGTCTATTTTTATGTATATATTTCTATAAATGTTTATTTTTACACTTTCATAGGGCTTTGACCCCAGAGTTAACTATTTGCCTAAAGCTGGGATCCTAACAGGTGCTACCACTCTTGGTCAGGGTGGACCTGAGAATAACAGCAATTAAAAGGTGGCTCCATCCTCCTCACAATCTCCCAATCAGAGGCCTTGCTGCCGGATGCAGTTTACCGTCGTACCCAGGACCGCTGATCCTTTTGCTATCCATATGTATTGTTGTTAATTTTACTATAAATACGTATTTTTCAACACTTGGTATTCCCAGCAGTCATCTACTGACTTGATTTAACGTTTCTTAACTTCGCTGATTGCACGGAAACCGGTGTTTCAACGTGATATGGTTGTAAGCCTTCAATAAAGAAAACCTGCGTTGTAAGTTTCAGCTAGTGTCATTTCATTAACGATCGGACAGTGACCTTTCTCCCGGCGCAATGATCGATTGCTCTCTCTCAACGAGACTTGATTTTCATATGGTCGGCTACTTGTACCGTTTGTAAACGTACCTAACTCATTCTGCCATGCTTTTATTCTTAAAGCCTCAGTTGAGAAAAAAAAGAAAAAAAAAAGAAGCAAAATGGTGTATTGCTGCCGTGTCAGGGCTAAGAACCACATAATCCCCACTTTCTAGGTTTGACAGAATCGTTTACGGTATCTTATATCGGATGACTTATTTCCCACTATACAACCATTTTCTACGGGACACAAAGCTGTAAGTCTCTCGCAATTATCACTATTTCTATTATAAATATTCAAAGAAGCGCTTTTCTTAAGTTTCGCCAATTCGGGCCTTTACAGCCAAACTTTGTGTTTTCGTCATCAACAAGGTCTAATCGGCCACGTTTCTCCCTACTCCACTTAGCAGAAAGAATTTCCACTTAAGAGTTGCACCTGACGTGATCATCTTCTAATGTAGCCCATTTGTCTCAAGTTGCAATTTGTTTGTAAGTTCAAAGATACCCTTCCGTATATTTCTTATTCAGGGTCTTTAGTTGACCTACTCTAACTATTCTATCAGTGTAAATCAGTGCAGTCATTCTCTTTCCTCAACAAGGGATTACGGCGCACCGGATTAACGATCACAGGATTTTTTTTTTCGGGGAATGTTTTGCAAACCAGATATATTTTTTTGTGGGCTTGAAATACTCAGTTCCGCCTGTTTGATCCCAACAAATATGTTGCATCCAAAATTATTTAATAATGTTTTTCGACACGTTAATGCACTAAATAAAATTCAGTACATCACCATGCCCATCTTAAAATGATTTGGCAATTTCATACACACATGCACACACACACACACACACACACACACACACACACACACACACACACACACACACACACAGTGGTTGGTAACTGGTCACCATCCACCGCCTGACGAAGTACAATACATTGTACTGAAATATTAAAGCTTTTGTGCAGCAATGTATTTTTATTTATTATAACCACTTATAGTAAAAATTCGACTCGGAACGAGAAATCGGGGAGTCGAGTTCGAATTCCATTTGAATTCCTTCAATTCACTTACGCCCAAATACCATTGGGAAAGGTATTAATGCGTCTCTTCCCTCCAGTTATGGGTTAAAAAACAGAATAGATTGGGTTCTATAGCCTTGGCTGGCAACCAGTCTACCGTAGAAATCAAAGGCAACCTACTGCTGGATATTCTTCTGCCCAGTCAGTTATGTTTCTTTTGAGACATGGTCGCCCAGGCGTGCGTCACGTATGGCTATTAACTGACTGATAGTAAAAAAAATAAAATAATCATATATTGCTGTACTTTGTATTGTTCATTTTTAAAAAGTAAATGCTACAAACTGGATTTTTACTCCATTTGTTTTTACTCTTATCAATATATATATATATATATATATATATAAAATAAAATAAATTTTCAATATTAAAAAATGTTGAATGAACATTTCAACATGAAATCCCTAAGAGAGATTCACATCTCCTCAGCAACCGGATATTTTAAAATGGAAAAAATTAGAATAAAAGGGGGAATAAAAAATAAAACTAAAGAAATAAAAAATAAAATAAAATAAATGACTGTCAAGATTAGATTTTCTTTTATTTTCTTTTTTTATTTTATTTTTATTTTATTTATTTTATTTTATTTTTTATTTTATTTTTTATTTCTTTATTTTTATTTTTATTTTTTATTCCCCCTTTTATTCTAATTTTTTCCATTTTAAAATATTTCGTTTGCTGAGGAAATGTGAAATCTCTCTTAGGGATTTCATGTTGAAATGTTCATTCAACATTTTTGAATATTGAAAATTTATTTTATTTTTAATTGGCTCTGTAATTTTAATTACATTGAGCTCTCCTCCTGTATCAATTTTTAATATTAAAATTTTAATATTAATTAGGATCAGGTTTTGGGGATTTACATTCCCACTTTTGCGTTTGGATTAAAGCATTTTAATAATATATATATATATATATATATATATATATATATATATATATATTAATCATTTCACCCCGAGCAAGGCAGAAATGCCACTGATGTGCAGGGGACTACATAATTGTAAAAAGATTAATTAGAAAAGAGTGAGGAGTACAATCTAGTTAGAAAGGAGCAATAGAAAGCTGAGAATGCAGGTGCGATGACAGATACATAGGTAGAGAGAAAGGGAAGGATATACGGGGGTGGGGAGAGAGCTACAGTTCAGTGGTTAATAGATGAGTATTGACTTTGCATTTACATTTCTGGAGGTTGTAGCCGTCAGGAAAGCAAGAATACAGGAGCGAGTTCCACAGGCGGGAAGTGCGAGAGAAGCTGCAGGAGTAGAATTGTCGTCTGCATTTGGCTAACCTGACTGTGAATGGGTCGGACCCAGTTGCCAGTCTGGTTGCACGAGTAAACACCTGTTGAGGAGGCACCAGTGACTTAAGTTCGTCCGAGCAGAAGCCATGAAAGTATTTATAGAACAGACAAAGGGAGGCCACATTGCGACCAGATGTGGCAACAGTAAATTATGTATGTATTTATAAATTCGCAAAAGTATATATCTGCGATTCTCTGATGTAATATATATCCGTGGATGGCGGTTACAGCCTTCAGATTAAACATTCTGGTAGAAATTACAAAGGTAGGAATACATTAGACGGATATCGAACCTGATGCACATACCAAATGCCCAATCCAGATGTACGGATAAAGACATTTTAACAGGTTAGAAAGTCAGACAAAATTTTGCGTTGTAAGGGTAAAAGTTCCTGACGCAAAAACGGTACGAATGAAATCACGTAATATTTAAATTTTCCTTCCATTCGTCTTTTCCTACAGAATAACAGCAACGCGTTCACTCATATTCACGCACACACTTAGACGCACATATGCACGCACGCATGCGCATTTGTTGGGGCTCGTCATCTCCGGTTATGGAAATGTTCAAACATGCTGTTTCCTCTATCAATATCTTGTCACTGCGACGCATCAATTGGCAAAGTTGGAAATTCGACAGATCGCGACTAAATTTGGTTAAGCAATTTTCCAAATCTTTCCCGATTACGTTCTGTTTCCACGACATTTCCCTAAGGCACCACAGACAAGAGTCGTAACATGGCGTGAATAACCGACAGAGGATATAACCATCTTGATGAAACTGTCAAGAGGCCATTGCAATATTTACTGAGTTTTTTTCCCGCGAATTCATATGAAGGAACGTATATATTAATTGGGTACATATTTTTAAATTATTTCACACCGCTATGTTATAATGTAGCATATATATATATATATATATATATATATATATATATATATATATATATATTTTGATCAATCTCTATTCATTGAAGCTTACCTATCTTTTTGATCATGACCCAGTAGATCTGTTGGGACTATCCATCCATGCCTATCTATCTATCTATCTATCTATCTATCTATCTATCTATCTATCTATCTATCTATCTATCTATGTCTGTTCAGATCTATCTATCTATTTTCGTAAAAAAAGACAGTAATGCTCTAAGGATAGTTGGGCAAATGGAATTTCAATAATTAGAAAAATGATAATAGAATATGTCTAATGTATACCCACGTGCATAACATATGCGTCGTCCGGTCTTTATATTTTTAACAATAGTTTTAACAAATTGTCAGCTGCCCCTTTGAGAGTTCGTTTCTTTAGTTAGATTCATGCTTCGGGCTACACAAGAGGCTTTTTAATTAGAAAAGAAAAGCTTTTGCTTTTGATCTACTTCCAATAGATTTTGCATTTCCTTTTTTTCAAATCTTTTCTCTATTCCATTATTTTCCATTTTTTCTTTTTGGCTGCCGGTTTTGATTCACTTTATTTATATTCCTTACTATTCTTCTCTTATTTCCTGGTTTTCTTTTTTCCTGACGTTTACACATTCTTTGTTTTCTTTTATCTTTCATTTCATAATTACTTTGATTTCCTTAAATTTCCCGCCTTACTTTTCTTTCTTTCTTTCTTTCTTATTAAAAATTATTTTCTCTTTATCTCCTCAATTTCTTTCTCCTATATTTTCCTGGTCTGTTAAACATTCTTTCTTTCTTTCTTTCTTTCTTTCTTTTGTTTTTACTTTCTTCCTTCCTTTCTTCCTTCATTCTTTCTTTCTTTCTTTCTTTCTTTTGTTTTTACTTCCTTCCTTTCTTTCTTTCTTTATAAAAATTATTTTCTCTTTATTTCCACAATTTCTTACTTCCATATTTTCCTGGTCTGTAAAACATTCTTTCTAACTTTTTCTTTGTTTCTTTCTTTCTCTTTTCCTTTTTCTTTCTTTTGTCTTTGTTTCTTTCTTTTTTCTTTCTTTTTTGTTTCTTTTTCTTTTGTTGTTCTTTCTTTCTTTCTTTCTTTCTTTCTTTTTTATTAAATATTATTTTCTCTTTATTGCTTCAATTTCTTTCTCCTATATTTTCCTGGTCTGTAAACATTCTTTTTTGTTTCTTTTTCTTTTCTTTCTTTCTTTCTTTTTCCAATCTTTCTTTCTTTCTTTTTTTCTTTCTTTCTATTTTCTTTCATTCTTTTTTCTTTATTCATTTTTTCTTTCTTTCTTTTTTTCTTTCATTTTATTAGAAATTATTTCTTCTTAATTTCGTTAATTTTTTTCTCCTATAATTTCCTGGACTATTAAACATTCTTTCTTTCTTTCTTTCTTTTTTCTTTCTTTTTTTCTTTGTTTTTATTAAAAATTATTTTCTCTTTTTTTCCCCAATTTCCTTTTCCTATATTTTCCTGGGGTGTAAAACATTCTTTCTTTCTTTCTTTTTTATTAAAAATTATTTTCTCTTTATTGCTTCAATTTCTTTCTCCTATATTTTCTTGGTCTGTAAACATTCTTTTTTGTTTCTTTTTCTTTTCTTTCTTTCTTTCTTTTTCCAATCTTTCTTTCTTTCTTTTTTTCTTTCTTTCTATTTTCTTTCATTCTTTTTTCTTTATTCATTTTTTTTCTTTCTTTTTTCTTTCTTTTTATTAGAAATTATTTCTTCTTAATTTCGTTAATTTTTTCTCCTATAATTTCCTGGACTATTAAACATTCTTTCTTTCTTTCTTTCTTTTTTCTTTCTTTTTTTCTTTCTTTTTATTAAAAATTATTTTCTCTTTATTTCCCCAATTTCCTTTTCCTATATTTTCCTGGGGTGTAAAACATTCTTTCTTTCTTTCTTTCTTTCTTTCTTTCTTATTAAAAATTATTTTCTCTGTATTTTCTCAATTTCTTCCACCTATATTTTCCTGGTCTGTAAATAATTCTTTCTTTCTTTCTTTCTTTCTTATGAAAAATGTATTTCTCATTTTTTCCTCAATTTCTTTCTTCTATATTTTCCTGGTCTGTTTAACATTCTTTCTTTCTTTCTTTCTTTCTTTCTTTCTTTCTTTCTTTCTTTTTAAGCTTTGAATCTTTTTCACTTGTCAAGTTTTCTTTTTTTTATTTATTTTATAAATTATTTTCTGCTTTCGTATTTTCCCAATTTCTTTCTAATATCCAGGGTGAGTAAGGTATTTGAGGACAGATTTACACTTACACAACAATGACTCTAAGAGACAGATAATAATGACCTTTTACTGAAAAATTTGTGAAGATAAGTATAAACATTTTTTTTTGTAATTTTATTAAGTAAAGTTTCCTGCAGCCTTCGATAATGATTTTTATGCGTGGTCTAAATCACCTTAGACTTAGTCACATCTTGGTCACATGCTAGGATGAAGCAGATCTTAGTCCTATTGTAAATTACTCTGGCTATAAGGGCTTTTGGTGTTTCTTTATCGTTATGAAGGTGCTCGTTAACCTCTTCCTTAACGACGCTCTTTACATAGTATTCCAATGAATTGAGATCTGGGTAATGAATCTTGTTGAAACACATGGTTTTCCGTTGCGGACATTGTCAATCCATGGCTTAACGACAAGAACATCTGTGTAGGCAGCAATCTTTACTCTGAGACCTTGTGGAAAAAATGAGGAGGCATTGCATGTCTTCCATTGCTGACAGCACCCCAAAACTATGGCAGTTACAGAAAATTTTGTATGCATTACCCTTGGAAATGCACATATCCATCTGTCATTTTAATTTTGTTTCATTTCTTGGACAAAGGTTTTCACGTCTGAGAACTAAACAGCATCGTTCTCAGCTGGATTTTGAAGTTTGTTCAGAAGCCACTCAGATATGATAAAACGATTTTTCTTTGCAATTTTTGACATAAAATTCCCTTTTCTCATCACAAGACTTGTATCTTATCTTTTTTTGGACATAATTTCGATTATTACTTCTGACGCAAGGTGTTCTTTTGCAATCGACCTCATGGATCATCTTGGATTGCCATCAATGACTTATTGCACTTGTCGAATAAATTCAGTTTTCTAATGTTATCAGTGCGTCTGCAATATTTGTTACGTTCTGATGCTTGCAATAAATTTCCATCTTTTGCCTCGAACTCATTACAAACTTTGTATACGAAGGATCTAGCGACTTTTAAAAATCGTGCTATTTGTAAATTACTATGTTCAGCCATTATAGCCACGATAATTCCGTACCTGTTCATTTCTTGTACAAGCAAATGGTCTGCCATTGATGATTCTGCAAATATTAAGTAAAAATAGAAAATATTTGCTATAGTAAAAATAACATACGCCTTCAAAAACTATACGTACCGGCTCGTTTGAAATTGGTTTGTTCATTTGTTTCTTAGTTAAAATAATTTCCCATGCCTTATTACCTCAATTTATTTCTAATATATTGTTTGGTATGTTTAAACTTCTTTCTTTCTTTCTTTCTTTCTTTCTTTCTTTCTTTCTTTCTTATTAAGAATTATTTTCTCTTTATTTCCTCAATTTCTTTATACTATATTTTCCTGGTCTGTTAAACATACTTTCTTACTTCTTTCTTTCTTTTTACTTTCTTTCTTTCTTCTTTCTTTCTTTCTTTCTTTCTTTCTTTCTTTTTGCTTTCTTTTTATTAAACATTACTTTCTCTTATTTCCTTAATTTCTTTCTTCTATATTTTCCTGGGGTGTTAAACATTCTTTCTTTCTTTCTTTCTTTCTTTCTTATTTAAAATATTTTCTATTTTTTTATTTCCTCAATTTTTTTCTACTATATTGTCCTGGTCGTTTATACTTTCTTTTTGTTTAATCATTGTTTCTTTTAAAGCTTTGATTTGTTTCACTTGCTACAAATTTTCATTCCTTTTTTTTTTCTTTCTACATTTCACGTTAATTTTATTCTTTTTTCCTTTATTCTTTCTTACGTCGTTTCTTACTTAAAATGATTTCTTCTTCCTTATTTCCCCAATTTCTTTCTAAGATATTGATGTGGATGTTCACTGTATTGTTTGTTTCATTGCTTTTTGTTTTCTTTCTTGATTTTATTCTTTCTTTCTTTTTACGCTTTCGGTTTTTTCGCTTTTTCTTTTCCTTTGTTATTTTCTTTTCTTCTTTCTTTTTTCTTTCTTAATTAAAATTATTTTCTATTCTCTCATTTTCACAAATGTTTTCTAATACATAGATAAGGACATTTACTGAATTTCTTGCTTGCTTTCTTTCTTTCTTTTCTCCTTTACAGAATTTGTTTGTTCGTTTCTGCTTTTGTTCTTTCTACATTTTGAGTTTTTTTATTCGCTTGTTACTTTACATTCTTTCATTTTTTCTTTTATTCATCGTTTCTTTCTATCATTGTTAATCAATATCATTTTTCATTCATTTTTTCTCAATTCATTTCTACTATTTTGTCATGGTCATTTAAATCTTTTTTCTTTTCTAGCTTTGATTTCATTCATTTGTTACCTTTTTTCTTTCTTTCTTTCTTTCTTTCTTTTTTGTTTCCGTTATTCATCATTTCTTTCGTTTTTTTCTCCTTTTATTCGTGCTTTCTTATGTAAGATTATTTTTTATTGCCTTTTTACCTCAATTTGTTACTAATAAATTGTCCCGGGCGTTTAAAATTTCTTCTCTTCTTTTTTCTTCTGCTCTTTCTGTAGAAATTTTGTTTTCTTTTTTTCTTTCTTTCTTTCTTTCTTTCTTTCTTTCTTTCTTTCTTTCTATTTTCAAGTATTGTTTTCATTCATTAATTAATTATTTTTCTTTTATTTATTTTTCTTTCTTTCGTCCTGTCTTTCATTCATTCTTATTTAATATCATTTTTATTTCCTGGTTTCCTCAATTTCTTTCTACAATATTGTCATGGTCGTTAACACAATCTTCCTTTCTTTCTTTTCTAGCGTGGATTTCTTTCACTTGTTACATCTTCTTTTTTTCATTCATTCATTCATTCATTCATTCTTGTTACTTTTTCTTTCTTTCAAATTTTCATTTTTCATCCTTCTTTCTTTCTTTCTTTCTTTCTTTCTTTCTTTCTTTCTTTCTTTCGTGAATTCTTATTTAAAATTGTTTTTATTTTCTTATTTACTCCATTTATTTCTAATATATTATCCATGCCGTTTAAGCCTTTTTTTTTTGTTTCTTTGTTTCTTTGTTTCTTTGTTTCTTTGTTTCTTTCTTTGTTTCTTTTTTTCTTTCTTTTGTAAATGTATTATCCCCTTTCGAATTTTGTCAATTTTTTCTAATATATTAGCATAGACTTTGAAATTTCCTCTTTCTTTCTTTCTTTCTTTCTTTCTTTCTTTCTTTCTTTCTTTCTTTCTGTTCAATTTTGTTTTCTTTCTTTCTTTCTTTTTTTCTTTCTTATTAAAATTATTTTTCACTTATTGACGCAATATCTTTCTATTATATTCGTTTAGTCGCTTAAACATGATTTCTTTCTTTCTCTTTTTTTTTCTTTTTTTCTCAGAATTATTTGCCCTTCTTTATTCTGTCAATTTCTTTCTAATATATTGTTGTGAATATTTACACTTTCTTACTTTCTTTTCATTCTTTGTGTTCTTTGGCTTGTTACGTTCTTTTTTTTTTCTTTCTTTCTTACTTAAAATTATTTTGTACCTCTTTATTTCTTCACTTTCTTTGTACTATATTTTCTTGGTTATTTACACTTACTTTTTTATTTTCAAACTTTGATATCTTTCAACAGTTACGTGCTTTTTTTTTTTAAATATTTCGTTCTTATTTTTTCTTCATTTCTTCTTTCTTTATTTCTTTATTTCTTTCTTTATTCTTGCTTTCTTTTTGTCAATCTTTTATTTCGTTCACTTGATAAGTTTTTACTTGCTTTTTGTTTTTTTTCTTATTTACAATTATTTTCTGAAATATTATTTTGAACTTTTATTTCTTTCTTTTTTAAAATTATTTTTCCCTTTCTTATTTTTCAATTTCTCTCTAATATATTCTCCAGGACGTTTACTCTTTCTTTCTTTCTTTTTCTTTCTTTCAATTGTTTTCTTTTATCTTTTTTCTTTCTTTCATTCTTTTTTTCTTAGTTCAAATGATCTTCTCCTTTCTTTTCTCAATGTCTTTCCAATGTATTTTCCTAGATGTTTACACTTTCTTTCTTTCTTTCTTTCTTTCTTTCTTTCTTTCTTTCTTTCTTATTATATCTCCACCCCACATTCCCAATTCACTCTTCCATTCATTGTTGTCTGTGTAAGTAATCCTTGTCACAGCAATGACAGTTATTGATCTATTCAAAATGCTCAGGTTGAGTACATCGCTGAAACTACTTAGTGGAATTTAAAACCGCTCTAATTATTAAAATGCCGCAGGAGAAATGAAAAGAAAGATTCACACAAGACGACAGATAAGTAAATTAATGAAGGAGATCATTCATTAATGACTACACACACTCACATTCACACGCACACGCATCACCATCCCACACATATAAAGACATTCTAATATATATATATATATATATATATATATATATATATATATATATATATATATATAACTTTTTGTAGCCTTATGACTGTCTTTGACTTTAATTAGAATGCACTTTCCAAGTAAATGCCGGAAAACACAAAAAGACTGTCTACAAAACGAATTTGGCGCTAAATTTACAACATATATTTTTAATGATTTCCCGCAGGATAATGACCTCTATTAACGAAGAGGATGTTTCCAAAATAATCAGTTCCGGGTTGTAAGAATTAACTGATTTTGCATTTATTCATTATGAAAGAATAACATCTTCTGTGGTTTGTTTGCCCAATTCGGCAGTTTTATTAACGACAAGACGTTAATGTGAAATAGAATTCCGTTGTGACGGTGACTTTATGATTTTATGACCTGCATCGCTTACAGTGGTTAACTACAGTTATAAAAGAAAGAAATACTTACACAAAACGCATCGGATCCACATGTTACAAAAATGTCAAATTTTAAGTTCTGCGCATGAGCACATACATAGTTACCAATTAGTCATTGAGCACGGAAAACGGCGTTTAAATAACCCAACATTGTATGGTTAGATACACTGAATGAACTGGAGATATTATGACGGCTGTCTTTGAGAAACGTTCAATCCACGAAATTGAGTCCAAATTCTACCCGAGTCAATTTCGCACTATTACGCTTGGGAAAAATATGTAGCCATCTCATTCAGCTACGGGAAAATAGCAAGGAGAGAATATATCATGGACCGAGCATGTGAGCAATGATGAAAAGAATGGCAACGAAAAGAAAATTAATAGTCAGCACCAGGAAGAAACAACTGAAGTTCCTGGGGCATGGAATGAGGAAGAAGGTCTTAGAGAACCTGATACTGACAAGTCAGATAGAGGGAAAAAGAGACAGAGGAAAGCAGCGAATAACATATTTGAAGGGCCTGAGCAGGTGGATGACAGAACGGGGGTTGCGTGATGTAACAGGAGAAAACATATTAAGAGCCACCAGGAATAGAGAGACGTGGAAAGCCTCGATCGCCTACGTGCTGAAAGAACAGGGCACATAGAAGAAGAAGAAGAAGCAGAAGAAGAAGAAGAAAAAAGAAGCCTTGAGAGTGAATTCAGCTTAGGCGATTAGAGATTATGACGTTAAAAGTGCAAAACGGACTTTTTTTGGTTTGAATATTGGTCTCTCAATTCCCTATAACATATCTTCTACTTTATCGCTAATATCTTAGCGGGAAAGTCCAATAGGTTAGTTCTAGAACTGCATATCATTTCTCACCCTATATTTCACTAACTGTCTTTGATCCAGTACCATACCTTATACTTCTTTATTTGCCGTGTCTCTTCAGGACATAGGCAATCATGGACTTTCATTTGTCTCTGTCTCTTGTCATTCTTAATATCTTTCCTCTTGGTATCTCTCCTAAACCCGCTTTACCATCCACTTTCTCAATCCTTTCATATATGTCCTGCTTTCCCTGGTCTCTCTTTCCTTCTATCTGACCTGCGAGTATATTCTCCAAGCCCTCTTTCCTCATTACGTCTCCCAGGAACCTCAGCTGTGTCTTCCTGATATTAAGTATGAATTTTCTTCTCGATTGCATCCCCACCAAAATCTCGTCTTTGCTCATGTGCTCAGTCCATGGTATCCTCAGCATCTTTCTGTAGAACCACATTTCTGCTGCTTCGAGCCTCTTCTTCATCCTTGAAAAGTTCCTCCAACATTTGCTGCCATACAGAAAGACAGATGTCACATAGCAGTCCAACAATCTTTGCTGGACTGCTATGTGGTATCTATCAGTCTGTATAACAGCTTGTTTTCAATGAGGTTTTATTGTCTCTCAGTACTCTGGTTAGCTTTTAAAGTGCGTCCATAGCCAGGGCAATGCGTTTTCGAATCTCAGTGTGGTACTTTTCATCCTCTGTCTTAGCGCTTTACAGATAATCAACTGGAAAGTGATAGACGTCATAAACTGACCTTTGAGGAAACCTGCTTCTCTATCATGAATATGTAGGAGATTTAACAGTTTTTGTTGATAATCTGAACGAAAGAGTATTTTCATATATAAACAAAATAACCAATATCAGGCTTATGGATAGAATTATCTGCCTTTTCTGGTGGTGAGAGCAAAAAAATCTAATTTTTTTTTAATCATATCACCCCGAGCAAGGCGGTAATGCCACTGATGTGCAGGGGGCTACGTAAGAGTGAAAAGATTGGAAAAGAGAAAGCCGGAAAACACATCCTAAACAGGGAACAAGGGATGAGCCTCTTCACCTGTTCAATAGACATGGGTGGAGTGTGAACCGAGCGATAGTTTAGTCTGCAAAATAATATTTTTTTATGTACTGGTGGAAGGATATGCATGACTGAAAAGATTCGCTTCATATCTGCTAGTAGGAAAATATCAGTTTGCAAATGATTCTCTTCCTCCCATCCGGCGGGAAAAGTATCTGTTAGGAAATAATTCTTTCCCTATCTGCTCGTAGGAGAAAATATGTGTTTGAATAAGATTATCTCTCTCTTTGTTGATGGGAGAAAATATAAGTGTGTAAAAAATACCCTCCCAGTCTGCTTTTGGGAAAAAATATCTGTTTACAAATGATTGTCTTCTTATCTGGTGGTGGGAGAATGTATCTGTTTGTAAGAGAGTATCTTCCCTATCTGGTGGTGGGAAGAAATCTTCTTCTTCTTCTTCTTCTTCTTCTTCTTCTTCTTCTTCTTCTTCTTCTATGTGCCCTGTCCCTTCAGGACGTAGGCGATCATGGATCTCCACGTCTCCCTATCCCTTGTGGCTCTTAGTATGTTTGCTCCTGTTGCTCCTGGCACCCCCCGTTCCGTCATCCACCTGATCAGACTCTGCAGATATGTTATCCGCTGCCTTCCTCTGTCTCTCCTTCCTTCTATCTGACCAGTCAGTATCAGGTTCTCCAGGCTCTCCTTCCTCATTGCATGTCCCAGGAACTTCAGTTGTCTCTTCCTGATGCTCAGCATCAATTTCCTTTTGTTGCCATTCTTTCTAACACTTCGTCGTTGCTTGTATGCTCAGTCCACGATATCCGTAGCATCCTTCTGTAGAACCACATTTCGGCCGCTTCCAGTTTTTTCCTCATTTTCGATGATATTGTCCAGCATTCACATCCGTACTGAAGAACTGACATCACGTAGCAGTCTAGCACTCTTTTCTTCGTTTCTATTGAGATCTTCCTGTGTGTTAGTATTTTGCTCATCTTCTGGAACGCGTCCTTTGCCATGCCAATTCGCCTTCGGATCTCCGTGTCGCACTTTCCATCTCCTGGTAGAACACTTCCTAGGTACTTAAATTCTTGGACTTGTTTGATTCTGTTATACCCCACCTGTATTTGGCATTTTGGGTTGTATCTTTTGCTGATGACCATGCACTCAGTTTTCTTAAAGTTTATTTGTAGTCCCTTCTTGTCACTCTCCACTGCTACTTTCTGTATGAGATCTTGCAGTTTCCTTTCCGTGTCCGCAATCAGTACTGTATCGTCCGCGTATCTTATGTTGTTCAGGTTGTGGCCTCCAATAATAAATCCTGGTGTGTCATCTAGGGTCCTCAAAATATTTTCGCTGTATAGGTTGAACAAATCCGGTGAAAAGACACATCCTTGTCTTACGCCTTTTTCTATCTTTGTGTATCTACTGAGGTCGTTACCTGTCCGTATGCAGGCTGTTTGCTGCCAGTAGAGATTCTTGATTATTCTTATATCTTTGCCGAAAATGTCGAGGTTGCCTAGCATTTCCATCAATTCTTTGTGTCGTATTTTGTCGAATGCTTTCGCGTAATCAATGAAGCATCGAGAAAATACCTGTCAGTAAGAGTATGAGTTTCATATCTGGGGGTAAAAGAACATAACTGTGGGTAAAAGAATATTTTCCTATCTTGCGGTGGGAAGAAATAAATGTTTGAAAAAGAATATCTTCCGTATCTGGTGGTGGGAGAAAATAACTTTTTCTAAAAAAAACATCTCTCTGTCTGCTGACGGGAGAAAATATCTGTTTGTAAAAGAATATTTTTTTTAAATCATTTCACCCCAAGCAAGGCATTCCACTGCCACTATTGCGCTTGGGGCTACAAGGGGGAAGGTAAATAGAAAGAGTGGTTAGATATAGGAAATGTATAGTAAATGTCAGAAGGGGGGTGATAGATAGTTGGGTGGGTGGGAAGAGTGTTTGAAAGAATGGAAGCGAGTTAGTTTGTTAGAAGGTGTCTATTGACCTTACATTTAAACTCCTGGAGATTGTAGCCGTCGGGGAAGCAGTCTTGTGGAAGGGAATTCCACAGTCGGGAAGTGCGAAAAAAGAAACTGTTGGAGTAGAAGTTGCGGTTGCATTTTATCGGTTTCACTGTAAAAGGGTGGGATCTAGTTGCTAATCTAGTATCTCGTGCAAATTCGAACCTAGGAGGCGCCAGTGATCTAAGTTCATCGGAGCAGAAGCGGTGAAAATATTTATAGAAGAGACACAGGGAAGCCACGTCGCGCCGGTGGGAGAGAGACTGCAGGCGGTCTGCTAAGTCGGTATCGATCACATTACAGACCCTCCGCTGTACCAAGGAGAATAGCAGGGGCACCCGACCAGATATGGCAACAGTATTCAATGCACGAGCGGATGGTAGATTTATAAATGTGCAGGATAGATTCAGACGGAAAAAACCTCCGGGCCCTGCACAGAGAACCGACTTTCATAGCAGCGATGTCATCTCTATTTGGTCGTGGGAGAATATAACTGCTTGTAAATGAATATCTTCCCTATCTGTTAATGGGAGAAACAAGACCTCACATATGTTTATACTTGTGTTTAAAAAGGTAATCTTCAACACTATTTCAACACTACTGCATATTATCAACCGGTGGCCGGCACGACTGGCTTATAGTTCGTGGCTTTTCCATACGGAGCAATAACGCTCTACGTTTTATCGGGCACTCTTTATCAAAGTAAATGCATGAACAGCAGGTAAAAAAACTACGAGATCCACAACTTTGTTACAATATATATATAATTACATGTGTGTTTCTTTTAACTAATCAGAGTGAAGATTCGTTTTGGGATTTCGCCCCAAAGAATATATTTTAACCAATTTTTTTCTCCTTTTTTCCTTTTTTCCCTCCCTCATTCTACCCTTCTCCCTTCCTTTCCCACATACATAGGCTTACGGCCTATCACGTTGAATACACGGGTTCTCGCTCGATCACCGAAGTTAAGCAACGTTGAGCCTGGTCAGTACTTAGATGGGTGACCGCTTGGAAATACCAGGTGCTGTAAGCGTATAGTGACGGATGTGCGTTGTGGTGCAGTGGATATCGGCTCGGAAAGAGAACTCGGTGAGCTGAGTTCGAATTCCAGTTGAATACCCTACATTCACTTAAGCACTGGTACTCTTGGGAAAGGTATTAATCCGTCCTTTTCCTCCAGTTATGGGTTAAATAACAGGGTAGGAATTGGGGACCCTGCCCTTAAAAATAAATCCCAATGAATCTTGATACTCGAAAAGAAAAATGTTGTAAAAATAAAATAACCTTACCCAAAATCATTGGTTATGACCTTAAATGATCCCATAACGATTGATAGGTCGTTAAACCTCAAAACACAAAACAAACAAACGAACCCACATACATACACAGCATACCAAAGGTCTTTGTTATTTAAATGTAAATCATCAGCACAACCAACATCAAATATTGCCTGATGAAGAGAATCTATCTTTCGAGAAATTTCCGTGTCGCAATGTACAATTAATTCCGAACTATATAATTATATAAAGCTCTATAATATTGATTATATTGAGCACTGTTTATAATAAAATAAATGCTGGGCCACTCAAAATAGTAAAACCTTGAGTCCTCTTCATCTATATATGATGAACTACAACCAACAGGTTGAATCGTATTTCAATGTTGGGAAATGTGAGCACCTTACAGAAAGTTTTCGAAGTATATATGAATAAAAACTTAAAGTGTGTTTTGCTTATTTAAAAATAAACTTAATTGTCTATCGTAAATAATTATTGGTCTGCGTGCATTTAAATACGATCAGAGCTTAAATATTATTAACATTAGGCAAAACACTTTTAGTTTTGACCCTTATCACGACCATGATAATCAAAAGGTGTAAAGCGTTATATTCACATGCTCATCCGTATTAAAATAAGAATATATATATATATATATATATATATATATATATATATATAAAGATCATTAAGAATGGATGTGGAATTGGTACCAAACTTTAATTATTTATAGCAGCCTTATAAGTTTACTTTTGAAATTGATAAAAAAGAGTGGCCATAACAATTACAATAACAAATGAAAGTAATAAAGAAAATTGCCCACAGAAGTGATTACAATAAAAAGGAAAATACCAATAAAATATTATGTATTACTGGCTGAAACTGGAACACAGGCTATTATCTCTATTAACTATAACTCTTCAATGTTACAGTTATATGCCTTTGAAGTAGCCATTTTGCCGAGCTAATAGAAGATATATGACAAACAATTGAGATAGGTTGAAACAACTACAAAGACTGGAAACGCCGCGAAAAGACCTGATGTAAATAGATGTCCATGATGATTTCAGTCGCGTGTCCAATGGAATATTTTTGCTTTATAATTAATGAAAAATAGTAAAATAATGTCAGGAGTACTTAACAATAACAAGGCATGGTTCGATATCAAAGAATATAATTGGATTTTTTACCATAAATACAGAACAGAAAATAATCATTTTAGAAACTTGTCCCAATAGAGCGATAATTTTCGCTTAGGTGCGGTTAATCATTCTTCTGTCTGTCTGTTCATTTTCCTATCTATCTATCTATCTATCTATCTATCTATCTATCTATCTATCTATCTATCTATCTATCTATCTATCTCACTCTATATTTAATGTCTCTCTCAGTCTTTATCTATCTATCTATCTATCTATCTATCTATCTATCTATCTATCTATCTATCTATTACTTAAAAAGTACCACACAAATTTAACATTATAATCTATCTATCTCACACTGTTCCCAATGTCTCTCTGACATGTTTAATTTCGAATATTTTTACCTGTCTCCTATCTATCTATCTATCTATCTATCTATCTATCTATCTATCTATCTATCTCACACTGTTTTCAGTCTTTCAATCGGTATTTCAGTCAGTCAGTTAAGTGCTATACGTGAAACACGCTTGGGCAATCATGTCTCGAAAGAGACATGACTGACTGGGTAGAAGATTATCTCGCAGTAGGTTGCCATTGCATTTTGCAATTGACTGGTTGTCAAACAAGGCTAGATAATCCAATCTATCATGCTATTTAACCCATAATTGGATGGAAGAACGGTTTAATAACTTTGCCATGCGTATTGGCGCGTAAGTGAATGCAATGAATCTAAATGGAATTCGGTCGCGGTTCCCCGATTTCTCTGTATCTCAGTTTGTTTAATTTCAAATATTTTTATCTATCTATCTATCTATCTATCTATCTATCTATCTATCTATCTATCTATCTATCTCAGTCTGTTTTCTCTATAACTATCTATATTTCTGTTATGTCTAGCTATCATTCTCCCTCTCCCTCTCTCTCTCCATATATATATATATATATAAAATGATGCTCGTCCGTCACAGGCGAGGAGACTACGACTTCTAGGTAGAAGTCATTACTTGCGCTTTAATTGTATTTAAGTGAGGGAGAGTTCCGCATGGTCGTCAGTCTCACTCTCACTTCCCATTCCATCAGGGTCCGGTGGCACGACATAAGCGGGTCTTGCCGGAGACATTCAGGGATGCAGTGAATAGCCAATAGTGATAGTATTGTTTTAACTGTGCTCTGAATGCACTCCACAGCGCTTAGGTAGGCATTTCTCCTTAATTATCACACAACAGGTTGCCACTACCTGTTCTGGTAGACTGGTTGCCAACCAAGGCTATAGAACCCAATCTGTCCTGCTATTTCACCCATAACTGGAAGGAAGAGACGGATTAATACCTTTCCCAAGGGTATTTGCGCGTAAGTGAATACAATGGATTCAACTGGAATTCGAAATCGGCTCCCCGTTACGAGCCGATATCCACTGTACCACAACGCACTTATCTATCTATCTATCTATCTATCTATCTATCTATCTATCTATCTATCTATCTATCTATCTATCGTTTTTGAATGGTACTTAAAAGGTGCCAGACAAATTTAACTTTATAATCTTTGCAATGCATATTTATTTAAAAGACATGAAAACAATGTAAATCTGACAGAAGCGAATGATTCTTAAGAACAGTATTAAGATGCTTTCAGTTTTTTTTCTTATTGAATTTATACTCTGAATCTAATCTTTCTATTAAAGACGATATTTTAATGTAATTAATTTAATAACTAGAAAAAAGCCATTTTTCTGCCAGGTTGCTAATCCATTATGCAGTGGAATGTAAACACGTCATTAACATAGTTCAAATCAATTACGGACGCGGGAAGATAAATTTGGTAGCAATCTTCTTTTACAAATGTAATTCATCATTGAAAGAAAAAAATAAATAAGAAAGAATGATTATAAGAAAATTCAGAAAGATATAGAAAAATACGGAGATTGGATAAAAGCAAATTGTATAAGCGTTTGACATTGCGTGCTCGTCGCATAGGGTATACAATTGGCTGTGAGTCATTGAATAAGCAAAAACATTGCGTAGAATATATTGGATTGTTACCGTCCAACATATTAACAGGACCATTACATATGCTTTTATATACTTGTATGTCTGTTCATGGCGAGGTGACTGTACTCAATGTGTAAATGTGAGAGTGTACATTTGTAAAAATGAATAGACACACGTAATTAAAAGGGTGAATCCAAATCATCATATCTATCTATCTATCTATCTATCTATCTATCTATCTATCTATCTATCTATCTATCTATCTATCTATCTATCTATCTATCTATTGTCTTTCTGAATCTATCTATCTATCTATCTATCTATCTATCTATCTATCTATCTACTAATCTTTTTTTATCTTACTTAAAAAATCCTTTTTTTACACAAAAAATTTCCAACATTAAATTTAATCTATCTATCTATCTATCTATCTATCTATCTATCTATCTATCTATCTATCTATCTATCTATCTCATTCCGTTCATTATCTATCTATCTATCTATCTATCTATCTATCTATCTATCTATCTATATCTATTTCTATCTATCTAATCTTTCTGAATCTATCTATCTATCTATCTATCTATCTATCTATCTATCTATCTATCTATCTATCTACTAATCTTTTTTAATGTTACTTAAAAAATGCCACACAAATTTAACATTATAATCTATCTATCTATCTATCTATCTATCTATCTATCTATCTATCTATCTATCTATCTATCTATCTATCTACTAATCTTTTTTAATGTTACTTAAAAGGTGCCACACAAATTTAACATTATAATCTATCTATCTATCTATCTATCTATCTATCTATCTATCTATCTATCTATCTATCTATCTATCTATCTATCTCGTTCTGTTCATTATCTATCTATCTATCTATCTATCTATCTATCTATCTATCTATCTATCTATCTATCTCATTCTGTTCATTATCTATCTATCTATCTATCTATCTATCTATCTATCTATCTATCTATCTATCTCGTTCTGTTCATTATCTATCTATCTATCTATCTATCTATCTATCTATCTATCTATCTATCTATCTCATTCCGTTCATTATCTATCTATCTATCTATCTATCTATCTATCTATCTATCTATCTATCTATCTATCTATCTATCTATGTAGTTCAATGTAGTATCTATATATATATTAATAAATATACATATTTTCTTACGTCGATGGCACGGCCCAGAGTTTCAAGCGTTGTACAATCATTAGATGCATATTGCAAAATCAAGACGGTTGTTGAAAATGTCAGGGTTCAACATACAGCCAATGCAGAAGTTTTCAAGAAAATTTTTACCTGGGAATATGTAATATCAGAAAGCGACATTTAAAATTTCTGGGGTGTATTATGAGAAAAAACGGTTCGAAAAATTTAATACTTACAGGATTGAAGGAAAGTGAAAACGGTAACTTAAAGATTTGTCTTAATGGATGTCAGAGTAGAGATAAGCAGGAACGGTAAAGTGTCAACCGTTATTGAGCGCTACAGAGGATAAGATGTAGTGAGTGATGATCGACCATATACTGAAAGGTGATTTTCTAAACGTTGCTTAGATGTTTTTTGTTGCTTTTTTAAATCATTTCACCTCAAGCAAGGCAAGCCAGCCCCTATTGCGTAGGGGCTTCAAGGAGATAGAAGATACAATTGACGTTGGATTTAAATGTTTGGAGGAAAAATTAAGCACAAGATGGAAAGTATTATTCACCAAGACAGGTGATCGATCTCGTTACTTAATAGTAAGGATTTGAGCGAGACAAGCTCGCTAAACATTACACCACGCCGACGTGAACACGTACTGGAATATTACGGCATGTAGCATATAACGTTGAAACGTTTGACCATACTATGTTACTCTCTGTATTTAGTGTGTTAAAGAATTTATCCTTGCTATCTTGGGTCATTTCCATTGTTTAATTTTTGCTTGAAAGAAATGATGAATAATTCGATGCGTTTCTGAGCATATGCACTTAAACCTCTCTTCTTTCTTATTCTTAAATAAAAAGCTTTTTTTAATCAAAAATGCTTATGACAATCTGCATTCTTTTAAGTTTTACATGCTTTCTATCATCCTTTATAAGTGCGTTTTTAGTTTCAGCTGTTCATTTAACTCGAATATATATATATATATATATATATGTGTGTGTGTGTGTGTGTGTGTGTGTGTGTTTGTGTCGATTTGTCTGTGCTGTCGTGTGTGCGTGTAAGTAAGCGGATGTATCTTTGTGAGTTGTGCCGCTTGACAAGCAATTGGCAAGACCCAATAATCACTTTCCACTGTCTGAAGTGCTCTTTCTAAACCACTTATGGAACCGGTAAATGGGAGGGGAAGAAAATAAAGACGTCGGTGTCACCTCGCCCCTTCTCCATCACATACACATACTCCTTTGTCATATTCACCTATCCAGCTTCCTTCACGCGTCAATGGGAAGAGATTAGAACGTAATGCCTATGGATGCTTCCGAGTCTAAATTGATAACACATTTTACGGGACGGCATGTGAGGGCAGTTTTAAAGAGATTCAGTTTAGGAACGATTCTATCAGACTGAGTCATAAATAATTTCCGTTGTTGTTTATAAACTGCAAATGCATTTTATTTCGTTATTATTTGCGATGACTTGTTGTCGCTTATGAGGCAACTCTTCGATATCTTTTAGGTATAATTCCACAGGGTTTGGTGTAGAAAAGGTTTCCGACGAAAAGTTGAGTCTTGTTTCAATTAATACTGTTGTCATATCTAGTTAGGCGCCCCTGCTGTCCGTCTCAGTGTTCTCGACAGGCTCCAAAGGAAAATCTGTAATGTGATTGGTCAAGACCTGGTAGCACGACTCCAGCCACTTTCTCATCGGTAGGATGTGGCTTCCCTCTGTTTCTTCTATAAATATTTTGATTATTTTCTGCTCTGACGAACTTAGGTCACTGGTGCCCCCTCCACAAGAATTTACTCGTGCAACCAGACTGACAACAAGGTCTCACCCTTTTACAGTTAGATCAACCAAAATGCAGGCGACAATTCTACTCCAGCAGCTTCGTTCTCACATTGCCCATCTGTGGAACTCCCTTCCATATACTTGCTTTCATAACGGCTACAACCTCCAGGAATTTAAATGAAATGTCAATTCCCATCTCTTATCCACTTAGCTCCAGCCCTTTCTAGATTACCCCGTGTATCTTGGTCTTTTTCTTTCTCTCTACCTTCGCAACTGTCTTCACTCCTGTGTTCACATCCTTTTCTTGGCTTTTGTCTTTCATCCCCTGTAGCTGGTTCGGCTTTGTCTTTACTCTCCTTCTGTCTAAAACTTTAACTCACTTTTGTAGCCCCCTGAACATCAGTGGCAGTACCACCTTGCTTGATTAAAGAGAAAAGAGAAAGTTTTCTTCATCAAAGCGTTTTGCAGCGAGCAAAAAAGGTCATAGTCTGTGGACGCGAAGTCCGATGAGTTTGGCCAGTTGTGTGAAACAGACCAGCCAAGTTTGATTTTTTAAAAATTCCTCTGTTGTTGTGGCTGTATCTGGCTGTCATAAAAGAAGACAACCTTTTTCTTAACGGTGAGCGCAGGGTGATCTTGGACTAATCTGTTTAGAAAGGTTACAGCTGATGAATATATAAATAAGTTAATAGTATTTCATACGTTTTAAGAATTGTAAATGCGTAAACGAATGTGAGATTTACCGAACTTGATAGAAATGCTCAGCAACCTAGACGTATTTGGGAAAGACATTTTGAGTTATCAATAACATCTACTGGCGACAAAACCGCCTGCGGACGGACAGAAAACGAGTTAAGAAAATATACAACTATACAAAGGCGTATAAGACAAGAATGCGTCTTTTCACTGGATCTATTTAACTTGTGCAGCAAGACTGTTCTGGGAGCTCTAGAAGCCATGCCAAAATTCATTATTAGCGGCGATAATTTGATACGCAGATGCTACGGTGCTGATAAGAGAAAAAAGAACTACAAGAAAAGTGATTGTATGGCCATCAGTAAAGAGAGGAGACCGAAATGCAAACTACAAGCGGGGGGATATTAAAATCAAGCAGGTACAAAAATTTAAATACCTGGGAAGTGTTATAACACAAGACGGAAAGTTCGACACTGAGAAACAAGGTGAATCGGCATGACCAATGATGCATTTCAGAAACTAAGTAGAATATTAAGACACAAAAACTTTTCGCTAAAAACAAAGAAGATAGTACTAGATTCCTATGTGATGTCTCTTTAATATGAGAGTGAATTTTGGAAAATCTAATCAAAGATGAAAAAGAGACTTGAAGCAACCGAAATGTGGTTCTACACAAAGATGTCGAGGATACCATGGACCAAGAATGTGAGCAACAATGAGGTTTTGGAGAAGATGGAAACGAAAGAGAAACTAATACTTAACATTAAGACAGCTAAAGTTTCTGGGACATATAATGAAAAATGAGGGCTTGGAGAATTTGATACTCACAGGACAGAGAAAGAGAGATATTGAAAAGCTGTACGTAGCATACTTGATGTGCTTGAACAAGTGGATGGCAGAACGGGGTTTGTTAGGAAGAGCCAATAAGGATATGGAGAAGTGGAAGGCTATGATCGCTTGCGTCCTGAAGGGACACGGCACATAGAAGAAAAACAAATGCAAAAAACCGATCATTCCATTGCAGGCACGACATAAGGTTTCACCCATCTTCTCCAGGCTTTGGTATCGACTGCATTGCATTATCTATGCCAATCGTTTGTGTTGGACATTGTCGAATGTTACCATATTTGATCTCCTGTTATATATATATACTATTTACACTCTCACACTGTGGTTGAGTACTCTGGGAGAATGGTAGATGTTGAAAAAAAAACAAAAAAAAACAAAACAGAAAGCTACTCAAGCATCTATGCATCGTACATTCAGTAATGAATTAGAACACTCTCAGCCACTGGCGTATGTTTACATTGTATATAACACGCTAATAGTCTGCTTTCTTCTATCAAGTGCCTATAGGTTAGAGGTAGAATCGCCGGCTGATGTCAATTCGGTCGGGTTTCAATCAGTAACCGTACTGATGAGCTTTGATACAGTAAAACAGATCTGTGTGCGGATCACACACACACACACACACACACACACACACACACACACACACACACACATATATATATATATATATGAGTTAAATATATGGATCAGAATCACACAAGATGATAGAATAAAGTAAAAGAACAAAGTACAAAACGCAAAGGGGTACTCTGATATTTCTACTAGCGAAATGGATATTATACTAAAATGTAGAAGTTCTGTTCTGATGGATATTTTGACATTTTTTTTGACATTGCAATGGGTTCCCTGGATTCGGCTGAGGCCTCGGATCTTGTGGGATTATTTATTCTTTACAATTTAACCGCTTACGAGAATATGGATACGGATAGTATAGGTCTACGTAGAAATGATGGTTTACTGATTGTTAGAAATTCCACTAGAATTAAGGTAGATCGTATTAGGAAGATAATACACAAGGAATTAAAGAGTTTAGGACTTAGGGTAGAAATAACAACCCAAAATAATTATTTCCAACCTTATATGAAGGCTAACTCTAACCCAATGTACATAAATCCTAATACTAACCATCCCCCGTCAGTCATTAAACATATACCATCTTCTATTGAATCTAGACTTAGCAACAACTCATCAAGTAAAGTATTATTTGATCAGCAAAGCAAATTTTATAATTCTTCACTTAGAAACAGCGGTTATCTGATAAAAAACTCAGAAACCCTACTGAAAATAATAGCAGCAAGAAGAAAAGATCTATAAAAATCATCTGGTTTTATCCCTCCCTACAATATGATGTTTAAAACTAAATTTGGGACAAAAATTCTTAAACCTAATCAGTAAACACTTTTTCAAAACTAATCCTCTTAACAAAATATTCAATAATAATCCACTCAAGCTATAGTTGCACGGATAATCTAGAAAAATAATTAAAAAACATTACAATAAAGTACTCAACAAGTATTATGATACAAAAAACACGGTAAATTACAGTGCTCAAATAGATTGCACCAGGAACAAAGGAAATAATACCAGCGAATGTAATTGTAGAAATCCTAAAGATTGCCCTTTGCATAATAACTGTCTAGTTAGCTCCATAGTTTATCTTTGTACCGTCTCCACAATTGCAAATCCTAATACTATAACGGTTTATATCGGTTCTACTAAAATCCCGTTCAAACTTCGCTGGTATCAGCACACATTGTCTTGCAACAATAGTTCTAATAAATACAGCACTTCATTATCAAATTACTATTGATCTATAAAGGAAAAAGACAAAACACCCACTGTTAAATGAAAAATTCTTACAAAGTCCTGAACCTATAACTCCCTCCGTGCACCTTATTACCTTTGTCTTAACGAAAAATTAGAAATTATCAAATTTAGGGACAAGGTTAAACGATTAAACAAGAGGAATGAGCTCACGGTTCATTGTAGACAGAGTTCAAAATTTACATTAAAATCCGGGTTATAATATTGAAAAGTTAAGGAAAATCTCTTTAACTGCCTTTTTGAGGGATGTTTTTGTTCGGGTTGGGCGTTCTACTTGATCCTTGCTGGGTGTGTCGTTCGCTATGTGTTTTCATACTGATATTTGCAGGGCGTTCGACCCGACATTGGTCTGCGGGTTGTATGGTTGTAAGGTGTTCTACCTGACATCGGTTTTCGCTGGGTCGGGGAATTATAAATAGTTCGGAAACAGTGTGGGACTTGGGCCTTAAGAATAATGGTTATTAGGTGTTGATTTGACAGTCTATATATATATGTATGTTTGTGCATATATGTGTGTATGTATGTGTATATATATATATATATATATATATATGTATGTATGTGTATGTAAATGTGTATATATATATGTGTGTGTGTATATATATATATATATATGTATGTATGTATGGATGGATAGATAGATAGATATTTAGTTAGATGAGTGTAAGTTTGTGGTCCTGGGTTTCACAATTTTGCGATCTCCAGACAAATATATATATATATATATATATATATATATATATATATGTATGTATGGATGGATAGATAGATAGATATTTAGTTAGATGAGTGTAAGTTTGTGGTCCTGGGTTTCACAATTTTGCGATCTCCAGACAAATTGATTTAACTTTTTTTTAATACTGGATATATGTAGAGATGCATATATTGATGTATTTCTGTGGAAGTGGGATGAAAATTGGGAGGAATATTTGTCGTCGTGACGTCTTTTATACAAACGCAGACATAGATTAACACTTGTGCACCCATTGATCTGCGCAGAGAGAGACACACACACGCGCGATCAACCACTGGGTCTGACATAGGCATAACTGCATGTGAACAATATAGGGCTTAGCATATATATATGTATATGTGTGACGTTAGTACATGCATACGCATTTGATTGATGTATTGTGTATTTACCGAGTTTGATGCCAGAGGTTTTGTGTATTTCCATCTCTGTGGTTATATATTTTTTACGATCTGTGGAATTTTTAGTCGTATACATTTTTGTTCTTAGCTTGTGTATTTGCGTAAGTATATATCTAATTATGTTTACATGTTCATGCATTGAAATATGATTATGTCTGCCATAACCTCATTTATTCAAGGCTAGTCATGTTACGAATCCGCTCTGACTGTATCCAATATTGTGGCAATTCAGTCTGAGTCCAAACAGAGCTTTAACATTTAACAGACAAATTGACAGGTCGATAAAAGCAAAATTTTGAAATTTGTGCATGTATGTATGCGTGCGTATATTAATGTTTATATGTGTCTGTTTGCCAGTGTATGTGTATATACACGTCTATTTTTCCATGTGTGGATGTTTGTAGGTTTATTTATGTGTGCGTTCTTTCTCTTCCTTGTTTAATATATAACTTTCTAAATCTAATAAATTGTTAAACTTAGAATTTTTTTTAAAAAATTTCTAAACAATAATAAAGTAGATGTAATAGTCAATTAATAATACTGATCCCAATTTAATCAAATAATAATACTAATGCACGCCAAAAGTATTTTTCAGTCTGATCACATATTCTCCAAATTAGAAGTTGCTTTATTTTGATTAGTCCACATTGTACATAGGAAAATGCCTCCCTGAATAAAGGAGTTTTCCTTGTTTTTAATGTTTAAAACCATTCAAATTGAAATAAACCTCATCACTTGAAGAGACACAAGACACAAAAAGTGTCGAAACCAAAAAAACAGCTACTTTTATAGTGTGATATTATAACATATTCATGATATAGCTTTTGAATATATATATATATATATATATATATATATATATATATATATGAAGGCTGAATAAAAAGTATCGGGATTGGTGCGATAAAAACTACCGCACATATATGTGTGTGTCTATATGTCTATATATTTTCATAAAATATCTATCAAATAATTCACATGAATTTATATTTATATGAATTTATATAAATTTATATGAATTTATATGAATTTATATTTATAAATGAATACATATTTATTTATTTTGTGTGTGTCTATATATATTCATAAAATATCTATCAAATAATTCACATGAATTTATATTTATATGATTTTATATGAATTTATAATTTATATGAATTTATATGAATTTATATAAATTTATATGAATGTATATGAATTTATATTTATAAATGAATACATATTTATTTATTTTGTGTGTGTCTATATATTTTCATAAAATATCTATCAAATAATTCACATGAATTTATATTTATATGAATTTATATGAATTTATAATTTATATGAATTTATATGAATTTATATAAATTTATATGAATGTATATGAATTTATATTTATAAATGAATACATATTTATTTATTTTGTGTGTGTCTATATATTTTCATAAAATATCTATCAAATAATTCACATGAATTTATATTTATATGAATTTATATGAATTTATAATTTATATGAATTTATATGAATTTATATAAATTTATATGAATTTATATTTATAAATGAATACATATTTATTTATTTTGTGTGTGTCTATATATTTTCATAAAATATCTATCAAATAATTTACATGAATAACTAAGAAATGTTACACTTTGATATTTGGCAATTTTTACCTATCTATCACTGTAGACCTACTAACATCCGCCTTTGACTTAAGCATTATCATGGAAGTACAAAAATTCATCCTATTTCACATTGGCTGCCTATGGGCCAAAAAAGATAACCCAGATTTCAGCATTGCTGTGAGTGCTTCAGCAGAGGCCTGTGAATTTTACGGTATTTTGTTATTGTGGAGACTATTATATCTCGCTACATGACAAAAAGTTATTAAATAAAAACACGCCCAACTTACAAAAAGGTGTCACTTAACTAACAATTGCAGTAACACTACCATATATAATTATAAACAACTGCCGAAAAACACAACTTGCCCACTTAACGGTCAGTGTATAACCAAATGCATTACTTACAAAGCTAGTATACATTCGGACGGTGACTACATGTTCTACTTTGGATCATTAGACGATTCTTAGAAATCTAGATTCAATAACCACAAACTGACTTTGAATAATATTAAATACAAGAATAGGACTACCCTCTCCAAATATTTTTTTTTTAGATAACCACAAAAACCAAACTATTACTTGGAAAATCATCGCGAAAAACCAAATCTTATAATGTAATAGAAAATAGATGTAACTTGTGTCTTCTAGAAAAGCCGAAATACAAAACACCTTATTAACCGTAAATTATTAAACCAAAGAAGTGAGTTGATGATAACTTGCAGACATATAAACAAATACTTACTTAATTATTGAGATCCTGACTAAACCTTATAGCTGCCTCATCACTTCTTTTTTATGCCACACCTCCTTCCTGTGCTATGTCTCAGTTTAAACATTACTAAGACTCTTCCAATGTTAACTTAATTTCGAAACTTATGACAGTCAGGTCAGACCAAGTATGGAGTATCGCTGTCATATCTGGACATTTTACTGCCTAATACTCACTGTCCAGCCTCGACTGAGTTGAAAAGTGCTTACGCGGCCTTGTGGGTTATGAATAATTCTCTACCCTGCAATCGTTATCCCAGGGTCTTTTATTTCTATATGGCTGTTACTTTGGCAGATGTTAGGAGGAGTTTAATTCCATAGTACTACCAATCTGGGACATCATAGCTATGACCTACCATTCCGTGTTTACAGTGACAACCATCTCCATTGACTTTGTGTCCTTTTGACTAAGGGTAAGTTCCATTCAAACATCTTCTTCCCAAGAATTCTTACTTTGTCGCATATTTTTAGTACCTAGACGCTAACAATTTCTCTAAAAGCCCACATTCATTTAGTACCTTCTTGAGTAAAGTTTCTTATTACCAAACGATTAAAAACAACAGCAATTATTATTTCATACGTCATTCAACTTATATTGATAAATTAAGAAATAGTTTTTATTATATTACGGCTATAGCGCGTTCAAGCACTGATTCCCCTACGTCCACTGTAGTTAAACGACGTCGATCCTGGTTAAATGGGTGACTATTTGAGATTGCCAAGTGCTGTGAGGTGTTAATAATAAAGGGCTCAAAATTGAAAATCGGGGAGCCGGGTTCTAATCCGGGTTCATTATATTCACTTACACGTAAATACCCTTGGGAAAGGTATGAATACACTTTTTTTTCTCCAGCTATGATTTAATTAGTTAGGCACGTAAAACATTATCTAAACTTATTCATAAATGGAACTTTGTCTGTGTGTGTATGTGTGTGTGTGTCCGTTACCTGTAGACTCCGAAACGGCTGAACCGATTTTCTTGAACATTTACACAGTTGTACTATAAGCGTCTGCTAGTGTTCTTAGTTTGGTTTTGTGTTGAGATACTCCCGATAAATATCGAAAATCGATAATCGAAAACATTGGGTTATAGAAGGAGTGGTCCAATTTTAATCAAATTTGATACACTCATAGACAAAGACATAAAAAGCGATATTCAGAAGTTTCAAGGTTGCAGTTCTTACAATAGTGAAGAAAATAGATAATATATATATATATATATATATATATATATATATATATATATAAAGCAAGATGTTTGTGTGTGTGTCTGATTATCTGCCTGTATGTCTGTATTTTTTCAGCCTTTTTATTTTAGTTTTTGCTTCAGGTTTGGCTCTAAGATAGGTATAATTGTAATTCTTAGTCTCAGCCATGATACCATTTACTCAGAGGACTTATTTAGCCTTCAAAATTCAGTTTACGACGAAAAAAGCTTATTTGATATCGATACCAGGAAATCAAAATTTGACTTACATCCATTCATTTTTCTTTCAGTCTACGGTTTCGCATTAACTGGAAACAACTATTGCATTTTAGTCTTTCGTGCCAACGTCCAAAGAGTCTGAGCTCCAGAACCATGGATTGGTTTTAAAGCTTTCATTACACCCGAGCAACGCCGGGTTATACTGCTAGTTATCTCTAAAAAAAAATTCTTGCAATCTAGAAAATATTTTCTGGCGTTAAACAAACTACAAAGGGTTGATAAGTCGTAAAAAGCAAATCAGTCAACAAATATCTATCCAATCACGACTCGCCTTTTTTTTTCTGGTAGAGCTTTAATTCATGATCTCTCTTTATATATGTCTGGGTTCATGCAAAAAGTCAGTGTTTGAATTGTCTGGTCGTATTTTACTAAACTGAGCTTAGTTTGGCACAAGGACACAATTATAGGAAACCTAGAAAAGATAAAATTTATTATCTCGTAGTAACGGTCAATAAGACTTGCTTCTTAACTCTTACCTCACCCCGAGGTGGCCGTGTTTCATGTCTGGTCTTATCAACAAGCTTTAGAAAGTAAAGCTTACATAATTCATGCATTTATCTTATTTTGAAGAATCTAATCTTGTCAATGACTATCTATAGCTTTTGTCTTCCATGTCGCCCTTGTGTGTGATCGTATAGTTTATACTGTGCCGTTCTCTGACATTGTTCAATTTCATTTTCGCTGAGAATTCGCATAAAAGATTGTTTTGCGTTAAACAAGCAATTTCCCTTTTTTCTTTCCCACTCTTTCATACACCCGAGCAAAGGTAGCCAATAATTCAGAGTATAATAAAAGGAAGCCAGCAACACTTTATAAAATTGAAGCTGTGTTATGTAAATCTCGACAAAATGGCTTCTTTCATCTGCGAAATTCATTGTTAGATAGCAAGCTGTAAAGACTTACTGAGACTTAATGTTTTCTATTTGAGATTTCTCTTAACTTTTCAGTTGCATAGGTTCGTCGAAATTATTTTCCTTCTTTTGTGAAAGCCAAGCTGGATCATTTCATTTTCTTTAATGCGTTATTTTGTTTCTCGCAATCTTTGATGTGATATCGAACTCATTTCATTGTTCTTTTCAGATCCAAATGTATTTCAGTTTCCAAATTGTTCATCAATAAGTAAACAGCATTTAAATTAACTGTGATCCAGGCAGACGTAATTCTGCACAATATGCAATGGCTTAAGAAGAATAATGAATAGTGTCTGCTTATATTGTAATGTTGGTTGTGTTTTGGAGATTATTTTAAAGCTTAGGAGTGTTTCGGTATGCTTTATCGACCAGGTTGGTGTCTTGCAGATGGATTTAAGAGTTGTTGGTAGGTCTTTTGTCATTTGTTGAGAAGTTTGGTCATTCGTAGGCTATACTGTTTAATGCATTTTCCATTTCTATTAAATAAAGGCGTGTACTGAGGATATAGTGTGCATTTGTATGCGGGATTATTTTGGCATGAGAAGATTTTTTAGTAGCATTTTAGGGCCAGTTTCTTACGCCTGAATTTTAGATGTTTTCTTTTGATGTGGGGAAAGCACCTAGGTCAAGTCTCAGTGTATAGTACTCTTTTGTATGACTTCATTTCAGACTTGTATATAAGAATGTGCGTTGTGATGCAGTGGCTATCGAATCGAATCGAGAAATTAGGGAGCCGAGTTCGAATTCCATTTGAATTCCTTGCATTCACTTACGCGCAAATACCATTGGAAAAGGTATTAATCTGTCTCTTCCTTACAGTTATGGGTTATATACCAGGGCAGATTGGGTTCTCAGTCTATCGCAGAAAGTAATGGCAAACTAGTGCGGTATAATCTTCTGCGCAGTCAGTCATGTCGCTTTCGAGACATGATCGCCTAAGCGTGTATCAACTGACTGACTGGTATAAGGCACTCATAGTCAAGTTTTGATCAAATCAGGACAAGCTACATTTTCAGTCATGATTGTCGGCTTCGCAGTTGGTGTTAGCACAATGACTTGGAGTAGGAGGAGGGCTTTGTTATATTATAACTGGAGATATTTAATATGAAAAATAAAGGTAAACTTCCTGTTAAAGATAATTCCAAGATATTTCTACTGATCTACAAAAGGAAAGGTGTTGTTATTAAGCTGTAGTGTAGGGATATGCATTTTTATTAGGTGCCAGAAGTGCATATATTTTGTTTTAGCTTTGGAGAACTTAGATCAAATTTCTGCAACCCATTTGTTTTTTTGTAGTCGAGCAAAGTTTCAGCTGACGTTTTATTGTGCTCATATAATTGGGCCTGTAATATATCACAAACACATTCACATATAGCGCAAAAGATATTTGCAAGTAAATAATTATAACGAACTCGACTAGAATTTGAACTCAGCTCTTCTATTTCTCATAAGAAACGAACCCTGACTAGAAAGTACAACTCCAATGGCCTATGTAACAGCTCATAGTATATCTTAACCCAGAGAAAAATCAGTTATTCCAGGCTAGTCTATTTTATACCCAGGTTATGTTAGTCTATACCGTATTATACCACCGAATATATAATAGACTAGCCCAGAATGTTGTTTCATTTAATAAGATATAGAGTATGCGATGGATAAATTGCCGTCTTCATCACGCAAAAGTAAAAATAGCACTGACATCTCATTTTAACATATATTACCAAAATCGTACAAAAGTATCTTGAAATACTAAGGAGTAAATTTATTCCGTAAAATCGCCATTGGCTTGAGCCATGGCCTACGACTTAGGAATTTTCTACAACTCTTCTAGACAGTCGCCTTATTCAAGTTTGTGAATGCTGCCATAATCCTTGTCTTCAGTTCATCTTTTGGTGCTACAAGGAGAAATTAAAAACAGTTGAAATAGGTTTGCTTTCTACGAGCTTCAAAATAGTTTGGTTTGTAGGAGATCCGAACGGTTGAATTGTAATTCAAAACGGTTGAAATAGGTTTGGTTTGCACGATATTCCAAAAGGTTGAAATAGGTTTGGTTTGCTCGTCATTCAAAAAGGTTGAAATGGGTTTGGTTTGCTCGTCATTCAAAACGTTTGAAATAGGTTTGGTTTTCTCGTCATTTAAAATGGTTGAAATAGGTTTGGTTTGCTCGTCATTCAAAATAGTTCAAATAGGTTTGGTTTGAACGAGATTCCAGAACGTTGAAACGTGTTGGTTTGTCTGAGATCCAAAAATGTTGAAATAGGTTTGGCTGGTTTCCCAAAACGTTGACACAAGTATAGTTAACATTTGACCCTATTTTGTTGGGTTTACAGCTGTATATAGAGATTTTGTCAGCGAATTCTAACGCCACATGAGAGTGTCAAGTAGCATAGCTAATAGTCTTCATTTCTCGTCGGTTCTAAAATAATATTCATTGTTTTGTAACGTCAAATATTTTAATGCAAATTATATTAGCTTTTGGCCGAATAATTTAATTATTTCGTAATCTTGAAAACCGGCGTTGTTTCCACAATACAGTTTAATTTTGTTTTTGCATTCTAGCTTTGACCGAAATCATTTTGTGTTCTTTTTCACCTTCGACAGGAATAAATTCTTTTCAAGTTCAACTATATTCTGTTGGACCCCAGAATCTATAACACTCCTTCTATACCATTTTTCCAAATATTCGCCATTTTATGTGCATCCCTCCTCCAATATCTCTCTACCAATAACCGAGGCAATTGTAAAAAAAATTACATATAATAACATAACGAATAAACTAATGATAGACAAAATATTATTAGTTTATTTTTTTTCCTGTCGTTTTCATTTTTCTTGTTGAGGAACACACACCTCAAAAGAAAGTTCAGTACTGTTTCCAAAGTTCGTTTCCTTCTGGTTTTTTAAGACACACAACAAACATTTCTACAAAGTTCATAAGTTCGTTTCGTGTCTACACTTACGCACTGGGAAATCGGCCTTTTCTACCCCTGACTCACGAAAAAGAGGCAAATCTCTTGCATATGTGGTTACTGCATAGTCAAAGTCCTTGTTTGGCACGAAATGCGTTTTCCAACAGAATCATTGACTTCCCTTAACAAACAGGCCCCAAAATAATTTCTCTTTATTGCATGGAATGTTTTATCTATACCCATATGTCCATTGTCATCGTGGTATTGAATCAACAACTTTATTCTCAGGTGAGATGGAACATCCAGTATGTAAGAGGTACATCATCAAGCTGAGTGTTGTGGATTCCGGATGAGGAACTGCACAAAATAATAAACAACAAAAACAGATATAGAGATAGAAAAGTAGGTTATATTGAACGTAATATACAAACTGGATCGCGGGTTAGTCAATTCAGGAATACTATAAGTAAAAATAAATATCTACACGTCTTGAAGTGAAGTCGTTGGAAATAGTATGTCCGGGTAACTTATTCTAGCTGAGTGGAACTCAGAGCTAGTCTGGTCTCTGGGTATCTTCGGTATCTGTCGGAACTCTTCGATTACTGTAACGATTACTCTCCACTGCCAACTGCCATTACAATTGAGATTTAAGATTCACTGTTCACTTTATGGCAGGATTATATGTACACTCAGTCGAGTCCATTATCATATACAAAAAGGGGAGATCCCACATCACCCCCCCTAGCTTTTTTTTAGGAGGAGTTAATATTTTTTTCCGTTTGTTTTCTATTATTCTCAATGGCTTCAAAAATTTCTTCCATCGTGACATCGTTTTTTGAGTGTGACGAGCTTGGTTCCTCACTTTTTTGTATTTGATTTGTGTGTCTCTTATGGGTAGATTTTTCTCCCTGCATTGTGTATATCGCATTTCCTAGTCCGTTTATTATTGTTCCAGGTTCCCAACGTGCCATGTAATTTTTTAACATTCTGAAGTAAACTTATTTACCTGGTTTAAATGCTTTTTTTCGTAACTATGGGTGTAATAAATACTGTTTGCACATTATTCTTTTACTCGATTTTTGTCGCAAATTTGTTACCTCGTCCTATACTGCTTGAGAATACCTCTTTCAATTTCATAGCTTTTTTGTCGGCACGCTCTTTACTTTTTTGCAACAAGAGCTAATGGGTAAATCCCATACATTAAACTTCTGCATCCAGTCCGTTCCTACCAGGTTATGTGTGTTTTTCATAACATATATTTTTAACTTTTTGGCTTTTCCCTGAAATTCTACATTCATGATTATTTCACCTTCGAAATTGATCCGTTTTCCTGTTACCAATTTAGCATATTTTTTTTTGTGTGCAACATGGTCGGCCTATTTAGCTTCCGCCATGTCTGTAGGTTGATTATTGTTAAGTTCGAACCTGAATCCAGTTGTAATTTGATCTTCTTGTTCAATATTTCAAGTTCGACATATTTCCTCGTGTTTTCTTTGTTTTCATCTTCCACTCTAGTAGATCTTACCCTACTAGGCTGGTTTTTGTTTCTGCATATATCTGCCTTGTGTCCCATCTTTCCACATGCTCAGCAATTTTTGTACTTGAACCGACAAATATCTTACGAGGTTTTCATAATAAAAACAAAAGCTAGTTGTCAATATTTCACAGTCGGTGTACATTTAATCAATTAAGCGCCATACGTTTAGGCGATCATGTCTTGAAAAAGACATGATTGACTGGGTAGAAAATTTTATCGCAGGAAATTGCCACTACTTTCTGCGGTAGACTGATTGCCAACCAAAGCTATAGAACTCAAACTGTCCAGCTATTTTACCCATAGCTGGAGGGAGAAGAGACGGATTAATACATTTTCCAATGAGATTTGCGTATAAATGAATGCAACAAATTCAACTGAAATTCGAACTCGACCGTCCGATTTCTCGTTTCGAGCCGATATTCACTGCACCACAACGCACATCTTTTTGCTACATTTTTCAATTAATATTTTAAATTTTGAAAGCCCTTTCTGAAAACGATATCTCAGTGTTTTTAAATCAAGAGTGTATATCATGCTTAAAATAAAAGTAAAAACAAAATATCTCGACTAAGAGATATTGATATCATTGCCAAATGTGATAATCCCTCAGTAATTTACATCTATCACCCTAGATACGCATATTCACTGGTAAATGATAATAGATAGCCCTTTTCCGGACACTGGAATTAGTATATTCCAACGAAGAGATTATATAGTTAGCAAATGTGCTAGTCTCCGTATATTCACTGGTAAATAGTAATAATCTCTTCCCGACAAAGAATTCATTCAGAATTCATTGTCCGAGCAAACTGCTAATTTCCGTTGAAATCTATAAAAGTTTCTCTTAAAACAATTTTCCAGAAAAAACCGTTTCTCAAGCCTAGTAACTGTTCTATTTCTAATATTGAAGAGGGTATCCTTCCTAACCTTTTGTTCGTAGCAATTTTATTATGCCATTATATTTTCTTTGAGTTAAATGTGCTATCCATTTTAGTTGTTGCTGTTGTTGAAGGTCCTCAAATTATGTGTTTTTTGTTATCTGATACATTTCTTTGTGATCACGTAGCTCCTACATGTTTTCTTCGATGGAAGCCATTTTTAATCATTGATCTGAAAAAGTGGCTGTATACTGTTGTCGGTTGACATATTTCAGAACGAGATTGGTACTATATATGGACGTTTTGATGTGTACTGGAACAGCAATCCATTTCACTGAAGAAAGAACCACTATAGAATTCTTTTTCGTATTGGGTGTACGGAATATGGGCCATACTTGTGCATTGAAAAATATTTTGGGTTACAAGAATAAACGAATTCTGACAGTAAGTTTGACGTTTTTTGGATCATGTTCAAACCAAATCTGATTTTTTGTTTCCAAAATTAACTTTTATCACTTGTTTTACATGCATAAAAAGAATATTTTGATTGGTTTGTATATTATAATGTGTAAATAAAGTTTGTTCCAAAGTTTCGATTCTTCATTTTCTACCAGGAACCTCCTATTTATGTAGAATATTCAATAAGTTAAGGTGTCATAATTTGAATAATTTCAATGCAATTCTAAGAAAGGTAAATGACAGACCTTCCGAAAATGCATGAATTGTCAGAATTCATTCAATAAAATTTGACAGTATATTATTCGAACCGAAATATTTATATTTACTTTCTTCCATGAATTTGGCTAAAAGTGAAGACTTCAGCTCTGTAAGCATATATAGATTTATTTACTTTATTTACATTGTTCGGAATGTTGTCCTAATGTTTGTTGCCATGTTCACGACGTTACGACCATTATACGCTTCGGCCTTGTTAAAGTGTTTGGAATTTCGAACCGAACTCTTTATTTATTTCACCTGGACAGATTGTTCCAGATTCACTTGCCATGCCTCTTCCAGATATCTTATTATCAGTTATCTCCCATTTACCTCAACTCTCAAAATTTTGTTCACCTCTGCTGTGGCCACATATTGAATTCGCAACTTTGGATCCAACCAACGCCTTCAACGGCGGTCCACGTGTCATTGAAGATATCAGTTTTTAGATTTTTGGGACTTATAAACCTGTTTCAGCAATTGTTTTTTACAAACAGCTCATATTACAATTTGGTGTCATTTTTTCTCTTGCACTTCGTATTGCTGGTTCCCATATTGTATCCATCTTCATGAATGGCCTGCTTAGGAGATTTTTGCGGCCTAGCATATGAGCTGATTCCTTAAGTTTTTGTATTTTCCAATGAAGCCTTCTGTCTATTATTTAAATCACATCTCACAGGAGTCGCTGATTTCCTTTTTCCCTCCATATGTGGTCAATCACAGATGATTTTTTTTTATTTCCTCTCGTGTTGAAGCTATACGGTGTTCCTGCAGTTGTCCGGCGATTCATGTGTTAGCATCATCTAGTGGACATGAGTTCGATCCTTAGACTTAGTAGTGACGAACTAAATCCCAATATGAAAGAACAATTATTGATTTCAGAGGATTTTCACCTTGGTTCTCCCTCACAGTAAGAATTCTCCTCCTTTATAGCAGTGAATGCTGGACAATCTCATCAAAGAAGAAGGAAACATTTTGAGCAACCGAAATTTGGATCTCTTGATATTTCTCCCAAGCCCTGCTATGCATTCCACTTGCTCAAGCCCATCAAGTATGTTTTGCGTTGATTTTCTTGTCTCTTTTTCCCTCTATCAGTCTTGTGAGTATTAGATTCTCCAAGTCTTTCTTCCTCATTACTAGTCTAAGAAACCTCAACTGTCTCTTCCTGATGCTAAATATAAGTTATTTTTTCATTTCCATCTTCTCCAAAACCTCATCGTTGCTCACATGTTCGGTCTATGGTGTCCTCAGCATCCTTCTGTAGAACTGAATTTCGGTTGCTAAAAATGTTTCCTCCTTCTTTGAGGAAATTGTCCAGCATTAACTGCTATATAGGAGGAGAATTATCACATAACAATCCATTATTCTTTCCTTTTCCAACAAAATTCTCCTGTCTCTCCTCAGATTTCAGACTTTCAATATGCCTTCGGATCATTGTTGCACTTCCCGTCCTCTGTAAGATCATTCCAAGGTATTTAAGTTTCTGTACCTGTTTGTTTTAGTATCCCAAATCTGTGATTACCATTTTGGGTTCCTCTTTTTTGCTGATGATTACGCATTCAGTTTTCTTAACGCAGTTATAAATAAGAAGAGTTGAAGTGATGCATGTAAAATTTCACGGTTCTAGCATCACTCCCTCATAGTCAACCAATTAACTTTTCAGCCCACCCTCAAATTTGCTGAATGTATGTTTTGAATGGGAGATAGATGCAAGTTAGTTTCTGTATTTGTGGCCACAATACAAAGTTACTGATAATCTTATCTCTATTTTCTCAGGAAAACTCGGTAAATCTTGTTTTTCCCTCAGCAAAGAATTGTAAGACGGTAGATAGATGGCCATAGAGCTGCTTTTTTGTATAATTCTATTTCCAGTATGAACTTAGTGTAACTTTTAGCATCGTTGTATACTGTGTGTTATGGCTGAATTGTCGTCTAAATTACGCAAAATTAAAATAACATAGACATCTCATTTTAACGGACATTTTAAAAATTGCACAAAATTATATTGAAATATTAAATAGTAAATTCCTTCAGTAAAAATTACCATTAGCTTTAACCACGGCCTCTAGATGACTTCGGAATCTCCTGCCTCTCTTCTGGACTGTCTCCTAGTTTAAGTTGCCTTTAGCTCATGTTTGGTGTTAAATGGAATTTCTTTGGTATCTAGTTCAACTAGTTGTAGTCTGAGGAAGTAGTGGTGTGATGTGGTCGCGTAATTGTCTAACACTTATGACAGGGTCCTCTTGCTTGGATAGCACAGTGCACAGTCTTGTTGCAAGACATAGTTTCTTTCAGCATTCACTCTCTTGACCCAGGGTAATACCAGCTCCTCATGGCACTTGATTAAGCCTTTTGTGTTTAGACAGAGTTCCTGTGAGAAATTGAATGGAGGCAAAACGCTACCATCACTAGTGATCACTTCAAGCACATTCGTAATCACCATTGAACTCATCGAACTCTTTCCTAATCCTCTTCATTGCCCTCATAGTAACATATAAATACTCAGAAATGTTCGTATTAGATCTTTTTGTGCGAATAATAAGCAGTACAGCATGCCGTTTCCAAATTTCTAGTGGAATGAATTGCGTCATGGTGATCTTTTTTTCACAGATGGTGTCTAACTGTTGTGGAGTAGTTTTTGCACTGAATGTAATAATCGGGCTATATCGGTTGTTAATCGATTTAACGCACCCCAGTGTTTAGGAACTTTGTAATCTTCTACTGAAAACTGATTCCTTAGTATTCGGCTAACTGCCGACTAATAACAACTGCTTAGTAGTTCTACTGAACTTCAACAGAACTCTAAAGAACTCCTATGAACTTCACAAGAATTTCTCAAAAACTTCATTATTTATTGTACTATGAGTACAAATGTGGCACAAAGCCAAAATGGGGGTGGGGAAGGCTGGTCTTCATCTGTCCTAATTTAACTTAGCTATTCACTTTCGTTGACCCTGACACACTTACAATAAACCTTTTACCATAATACCACATTTTTATTTACCATTCTTACCACGTCCACCATAATACCTCAGATTCTCTATGTAGTACTACTTAACTGCCATATGTACAATTTTCAGTGGAGGGCATGGGCAGAAAATAACAACATTTAAAATTCCCCAATGTCTATTTACAATGAAATACAATATATACAAGAAACTAAACAAAATCGTATTAGTAATAAAAGCCCCCCCCCCCCCCACTATTATTTCTCAAGAACTTTAGTTTCTCTCGGTAACTTTCTGTTAATTCTTATTAATATAGGAGGGAGAGTCCATTATCTGAGGAATAGGTACGTTTCCCCATAACACTAACTGACCCTACTATACTGTGCAGTCGACAAAATAAAAACAAACGATATGTATGTTCGAAGTTAAAAATAAAAAATGGCGACAATGTACCCATCGCACGTAGTACGTGTCATATTTACTTCTTTGCTACTTGTATCCAAGCTGTACGGTTATAAAGACAGATACGATTACGGCTTGGAAGAAATTTCGTTTTAATTTATCTGGCAAAGCTGGTTTCAAGACAAGTGATAGCATTTAAGATTTTACAGCTGTCGCATCCCTACTTCAACTCAAGTTTTGCCAATGAAATTCCATTCAACTAATTGTAGCCTCTAAAGTGCCGTCAATGCATATACAGAAATATCTGATGTCTAGAACAATGTGCACAATAGCGAGTTAAAGGATCGGTTAAGACGCATTGCCCGTTCTTCTTTCTTAATAGTGTATGTAATACTTGAAGTAGGTAAAGAAAATTAAAGTAAACATAAACGTATAAATATATTTCTCCGCGTAGCATACTTCGTTCGTGGTATTTCCTTCAGGAATGAAGGAATATCTAAACGACCTCTTGGTTCTTCCGACTTGCTTCCTCCGACTCTACCCGCCTTGTAGAAGTTTCACAACAACAGCAGGCCGCCTACCGCATGGCCTGTCACATTATCTTTTTTCTGTCTTAAATTATCATAAATGTTTGCATTGCACGCCCCTCCTGAAGAGCGAAAATATATGACCTTTTTTACTCTACGCATCTTTAGTGCGGTAGTAATTTTTAATAAATATTAGGTGTCGGCTATGAATATTTCAGACCACCGTCGTACTTGTTGAATGTTTTGAATGGGTGACTGATATTAGTGTGTTTCTCTTTCGAGGTAAGAAATGCAGGCGCCATATTGTTTTCTCCTGGCTATCTTTACAAATGATTTCTACAATAAATAAATAAAAAAGAAGTAACATGTACAAATTCTGATTAATATTTTAACATGTAAATTAGAACAGACATTACTTTTGACTGTCTACTCTATATTTGGGACAAAAAATAATTTGTTGGCTAAGTTACTATACCCAGTAAAGTGTCCTTGGATCCTAGCCATGTGGAATCAGCAAGCGACAACAGAAATGAAATGTGAAGAATTCATTAAAAGGTAAAATATTTTCCTCCAATCAAATACTTGCATCGTTATTAGTTAAGGATTTCTCTCCGTTACATGTTCAGTCTTTGTCTACCGTCACCTCTAAAGAAATAAACAGTAAATTCTGTCTCTCCGTCCGTGTGCCCAAAACTCATTTAATTCGGGCCACACACATGCTCTACATAGACATATCATAATACTTTGGAATGAGAATGATTCAGTTATTAGAAATATGATCTTCATATAGTTCTTGAACATTCACCATTGGGATTTGTGTCCAGATGAGGAGAAAACAGTTGAAATTCAAATCTCAAAATAACTGAAAAAAATGAGTGATTTTAAAAGTTTTTAGTTTATATTGAAATTGACACAAACATTTTCTTGAATTAAAAAGAAAACTTTTTTAAATTCAGTTTAAAATATCTCTTATATAATGTGAATGAAGGAAATTAATTTTATTTCTTCAAAATGCCAAGGAATCAGAGTTAAAGTGTGAGGCTACGTGACGTGAGGCTTTGAAGTTCTATAGAATTTGTGATTCAAAGACCTAAACTCAATTAAAATTCTACAGAGTTTGTGATTTGAAGAACTCAATTTTCAACCCAAATAGGGTTTTCTGTTCAACTCAATTTTTGGGGCTATTATTGGATTGAAGTTTTCAAGTTCCATGTTTTGAATTGAGGAATTCAAAGATACTTCTTTAGAATTATCATATCGGTTTTCTAAGCTGCGCCAGAGGTCTCTTTAGTTTTTGGCCAGGGACCCAATTAGCTCGCAGCAGGAACTACTTTAAGTTAGTTACAAATAAATTAGTGAGCAACGCTCAGATGATTGATATTTTAAATCATGCACCTGCCCCGCCTTTTATATCCAAATTTATAAAATATATCGTGATAAATATTCGAAGAAATGATTTAGCCATATTAGATTTTGATGGATACGTTCGTAACTCATTCAGTTATAGCTATATGTTTTTTTAGTAAATGCTCTTGGGTTTTGACAGGTGTTAATCATACGAGTTTTAACAACGGCTGCGTATAAACAGTAAATAGCGACCTTTTCATTTCTTTCTTTTTTTTAAAGAAATACAATAAGCGGAAGGAAATGAATAATACATTTTGATTTTTGATGAATATTGTAGGAATAATTTTTCGCCATCTTTTACGATGAAACAGAATGATAAATGAAGTCGTCGACTTCGATTTTCAACGGAAATTACTTGTCAGAAATGTTGATTGATAAATTTACTAGACGGCTTCAAAACGTATAGGTCCTCATCCCCAGCTGCCTGTTAAAAGTGTAATTATCTCTGAAATGAGGCGATTTCCGCTATGATAAGATTTTTGCTAGGAAGCATATAAAGAATGTGAATTTTCCGCCATGCCGAACAGACAGTCAAATAAAATAAGAAGCTATGGACACTGATCACTTAAACAGTCCACATTGACAATGAATAAACTAATAGAAACCAGAGACCCGGCTCCTCTCTAGGAGCCAATGTACTTGTGCTACGAGGTGTCATAATGATATCTTCTTCTTCATGTGCCGTGTTGCTTTAGGATGTAGGCGATCACTGGCTTCTACTAGCCCCATGTCTCGTCATTCTTAATATTTTCTTTGCATCTCTCTCAAACTCCGCTCCGCCATCCATTCACTCAAGCCTATTTAATATGTCTCGCGCTGCTTTCTGCTGTTTCTCTTTCATTCTATCCGTCTTGTGAGTATTAGAATCTCCAGGCCCACTTTCCCCATTCGTGTCCCAGGAACCTCAGATGTCCCTTCCTGATGTTAAGCATAAGTTTTCTTTCCGTTTGCATCCTCGGTCCATGGTATCCTCAGCATCCTTCTGTATAACAATATTTCTGCTGCCTCTAGTCTTCTTCATGCTTGAAGACATTGTCCATTATTCGCAGTCATACAGAAGGACAGATATAAGAATTCTTTCATCATGTGTTCCAGAAATGACAACTATTTACTTTCATTCTAAGTATTTTGCTTACGTTGAATACACCGGTTCTCGATCGATCACCGAAGTTAAGCAACATTGAGCATGGTCAGTACTTAGAGGGGTGACCGCTTGGGAATACCAGGTGCTGTAAGTGTTTATTGCTTACGGCTAATCACGTTGAATACACCGGTTCTCGCTCGATCACCGAAGTTAAGCAACGTTGAGCCTGGTTAGTACTTAGATGGATGACTGCTTAGGAACACCAGGTGCTGTAAGCGATCAGTGACGGATGTGCGTTGTGGTGCAGTGGATATCGGCTCGGAAAAAGAAATCGGTGCACCGAGTTCGAATTCCAGTTGAATACCCTGCATTCACGTGAGCACTGGTACCCTTTGGGAAAGGTATTAATCCGTCCCTTTCCTCCAGTTATGGGTTAAATAACAGGGTAGGACTTGGGGACCCTGCCCTTAAAAACAAATCCCAATGAATCTTGATACTCGAAAAAAAAAGTATTACTAGACACAAAACATATAAAAAACAACAATAAATTGCTGAAAGATAAAGGTATTACCAGCAATAAATAAATAAAATTTGGTTGGCAATAAATGACCCGTCGAGGTTGATATGTCAAAAAACCAAAACAACCAAACCAAATCTAAGTATTTTAACTAATGAGCATAAAACCGTTTTTGGTACCTTTATTTGTTTCTATACTCGTAACATTTGTCATGTGAATGCAGATATATTGAATTAATAAGTGGTTCCAACGTCCGACCTAAAAATAAGCAGGTCCGTGCTGTTGACATTACACCAACATTCTAATCTTGTGTGATCTCTGTATATATATATATAGATATTACATATGTTACCTTTTCCTTTCTTTTGTGTATCGTATTTCTCCGAGATGTAGGCGATAACTGCACTCCACATCTTCCTGTCTCTTGTAGCTTTTAATATATTTTGTCTTGTTATTTCTCCCAAACCCTGCTCTGCCATCCACCTACTTAGACCTATCCATCACGCGCTGTTTTTCCCCTTCCCTCTTTCTCTCTATCTCTTCTGTGATTATCAGATTTTCCAAGCCCTCCTTCCTCAGCACGTGCCCGAAAAACTTTAACTGTCTTTTCTTGGTGTTAAGTTTTAATTTTTCTTTTTGTTTCCATTCTCTCCAAAACCTCATCTTTGCTGATATGTTCGCTCCATGGTATCCTCAGCATCCTTCTGTAGAACCACATTTCTATTGCTTCGAATCTCGCCTTCATCTTTGAGATAACTGTCCAGCATTCACTGCTATATCAGTCAGTTAAATGCCATACGTGATGCACGCTTGGGCGATCATATCTCGGAAAAGACATGACTGACTGAGCAGAAGATTATCACATAGTAGGTTGTCATTATTTTCTACGGTAGACTGATTGCCAACTAAAGCTTTAGAATCGAATATGTTCTGTTATTTGACCCATAGCTGGAGAGAAGAGACGGATTAATATCTTTCGCAAAGGTATTTGCGTGTAAGTGAATGCAAAGATGCAACTTGAATTCGAACTCGGCTCCCTGATTTCTTCAATGTGCCACAACGCACGTAACAGTTTAGTGCTATTCTTTGTTTCTAACGAAATTTCCTTGTCTCTTAACACTTAGCTTTTGAAATGAGTCCTTTGCCACACCAATACGCCTTCGGATGTCAGTGTCATACTGTTCGTCTTCTCTTTGAACACTTCGCAAAGATATACTCTATTGATCCTGCATTTATCTACCATCCTCACTGTACCCGGTTCTGGAACGTAACGTATTTTAGCATTCACGTTGGGTGCTCATACGCGTACTTGTAAATGAAGAAGTAAACATTACCCAGTTTGCCACGACCGCTTCAAACCAGTCGCTAGTTTACTTTGATCTGCTCTATTTAAAGCACCGGGGAAGGTTCTAGCGTAGGTTTGGCACGTTTGTCACCAGAATTACCCCATTTCTTTTCTGTGAATTATCCGATGCCAGAAATACAGTACTAGAGTCTTGCATGGGATCATAGTAGAGTAAAAAAACTAAACAAAAATGCGTAGTCTTTATTAGTGCTTACAAATTGTAAAATATTTTAAGACGTTTCTAGAAGTATCATTAGTTATAGGGCCGTTCCTTTAAGTTGAACATGATCAGATGATCAGCTTAGAGAGTTAAGTTTGATTTTAATAACAGCCTCTCAGTTTATTTTCGTTAAAAAAATGCTCTAATGTTTTATTCAGGAAATGGCAACAAGGCTTTTGAATATTTTGGTTAATTTACTCAGTGCTGGAAAGGAACGCTCTTATATTTACTATTTCCGTTGGATTCAAGAAAGTGTCTTTTTTGAGGACTGATTATTTTGAGCCACAATAAGACAGTGAAACGAAACGGAAAGAAAATTTCATTAGAATAACAATCCATTATTTTTAAGTCTTTCTGAAATTTATTTGCCTTTATTCCATCCTTATTTTTTTTGTTTTCTTATGAGGAAAATACAACGAGAAGTTTCTTTTCTTTATTTTAATCTTCCTTCCGTATTTTAAAATATTATGCATAAGTTTGTCTTCAATTTTTTTTAATGTTCTATAGTTTCAGAAATGTCTTTTTCGTTTGAACTCTTCTTTTATGGCTTCAAAGTCACACATCTTGAATAAAATTGTATGCAACAGATAAAACGTCTTCTTTGTGATGTTGTTTTAAAAACGTTTTCTTGATAATGTTACTATAAATAGGTAGTGTAGCTATTTTTTACATAAAATGTATTTTTGATAATTTTACTATAAATACGTACTGTCACTATTTTTTTAAAAAATATGTTGTTGATAATTTTACTATAAATAGGTATTGGTACTATTTTTTTAAAATAAAAATGTTTCTTTGATAATTTAACAATAAATAGGTATTTTCGCTAATTTTTTAAAATAGAAATGTGTTGTAACTTTTATATAAACAGAGATTGTTACTTTTTTCACATAAAAATGTGTTGTTGATAACTTCACTATAAATAGGTATTGTTGCTATTTTTACATAAAACTGAATTGCCGGTTATTTTACAATGAAAATATATTTTTATACATTCATAGACTTTTGTTTGTGGTTTCAATATTTTGCCATAGCTAGGATCCCAGCAAGTACTACCAACCCGGATCAGGGTTTCCTGGTAACAACAACGATTAAGAGTTTGTTCGACAATCCTGAAAATCTGCACTTTCTTGATCAGAGATTTTGCTGCTGGATGTAGTTTATCGTCATATAGAGAACCATGATTGAAGGTGGGGCAAGAAAAAAGAGAGGTCACAATGTATAACAACAATGTGGAGGGTCATGATCGTCTTATGTTGAAAGTACAGGTAATATACCAAATAACATTTTTAATAAAGATAAATTTTAATATTTTAAATAAGTTTAGTCATCGAACTGGCACAACAACGGCAAAGAGGGGTCGAGACGAGCAAGAACTATTTGAGCAATAACGGAAGTGGCATAGAACCATGGTCATGTCCTGAAAGGACAAGGCGCTTAAAAGAATATACTTTCGGCGACGAATTTTAAAGAAATCTTTTTACTAGGCTTTAGAAAAATGTCCTGATTTTATGCTGTATTAGCAGTATAGCCCGGCGTTGTTCGGGTGTAATGAACGCTTTAAAACCAATCCATGGTCCTGGAACTCAGACTCTTTGGACATTGGCACGAAAGACTAAAAATCAATAGTTGTTTCCAGTTAAAGCGAAACCGTAGACTGAACGAAAAATGAATGGATGTAAGTCAAATTTTGATTTTCTAGTATCGATATCAAATATGTTTTTTCCGTCGTATCAAATTTTCCGTAGTATCAAATTTTCCGTCGTATCAAATTTGATTAAAATCGGACCACTCCTTCTAAAAACCGATGATTTCGATTATTGATTTTCGATGTTTATTGGGGGTACCTCGACACAAAACCTAGCAAAGAACACTCGCAGACGCTTATAGTACAATTGTGGAAATTTTCAAGAAAATCGGTTCTGCCGTTTCGGAGTCTATAGGTAACACACACACACACACACACACACACACACACACACACACACACACACACACACACAGACAAAGATTCATTTATAAATAAGTTTAGATTTTTCTCCAGTGTCTTTTGTCTGGTCTCGAGCCACTTGCACTATCGTTAGCAAAGAACACAGTCAAATAGAAAAATTTTAAAATATACTGATTAAATCTTGTGAATAAAAAACAGCAATAAACATGTCAAAAGACGAAAGCTGCTAAAAGAGTAAGAAAAATACCAAACAAATGTTCAATTAACCTAAATGTTATTGACTAAAAGATTGAAAAATCTCTTTCATTTGCTTTTGTTCTACGCATCGACTTGAAGCATATTTCATTTTACGTTCTCTATGCTGGATATTTTTCCCCGGTGTCGATATACTGATTGCTCGTCTTGAAACTTTTTTTACTAATTAACCCACAGCTAGATTTATACATTTCCCTAGGGTCAGTCAGTTAAGTGCCATACGTGATACACGCTTGGGCAATCATGTCTCGAAAGAGACATGACTGACTGGGCAGAAGATTATCCCGCAGTAGGTTGCCATTGCTTTCTGCGGTAGACTGGTTGCCGACCAAGGCTATAGAACCCAATCTGTCCTGCTATTTAACCCATAACTGGAAGGAAGAGACGGATGAATACCTTTCCCAAGGGTATTTGCGCGTAAGTGAATACAATGGATTCAACTGGGATTCGAACTCGGCTCCCCGGTTACTCGTTCCGAGCCGATATCCACTGTACTACAACGCACATCCCTTAAAACTCGGCTCCACGAATAACAATTCCGAATCATTAACCATCCGTACATCCATGGTTACTGAACCTCATATTCCCAAGCAGTCACTCATCTAGGTTCTGACCAGGCTCGACTTTGCTTAACTCCAGTGATTTTACGGGAACCGGTGTTTCAACACGATTCGACCATAAACCTTCCCACTCGTGTTATTGACGGATGATAATCACTCACATATTGCGCAATTAATGAGTTTCTGAAATTTAAATTTATTTTAGGTATAGATAGGGTTGCCTATCACCCCGTTCACATGCCTTTTCTGTCTTTTAAACAGAAGTAGAGGTCTTGGATCGCATTTCTGATTCTTCCTAAAGTTCTCTCATTTGCATTCATTTCCAGTAATGCCTTGTGTCTTAGTGGCATTATCGCCTTTCATAGGATGAAACAATTAATGAAGAATAAGAAGGAAAAGGAAATGTTGTTTTTTTATATTTTTTTTTGAAATCTTTTATCCCCACTCGGCTGTTCTGGTGATGAGGGTGGCTAGACGCTCATAGGGATAAAAAAAAAACTAATCAAAGAATGCATTAATAATCTTGTATTGGTCAGCTGTCATATAGCAAATTGTGCCACACTAAATTCCATAGCTATACATGCAACCAGTGCAGTCATGATATGTTAACCGAAGATCTTCCTAGAATGACTTCAACGTTCAGGAGGGAGTTAGAGAACATCGAATATGGTGTAATCTTGAGTGGTAAGATCTAATTGCTTAAAACCCCTATACGCATGATTAAATGCCTTTCTGGTTTTCGAACCAGACATGTGTAGGAAATTAGTCAGGGGTTCAGCGGTGACCCTATGACTTGACCCGATCATGAAGGTGATGAGGATAATAATTATAATGATGATTACAAAATGTTTAAATTTCATTTTTTTCTGACAATAATCATAGGGTAACGCTGTTCATTATTTCTGTTGTTATTTATGAAACTGATATTAGTTTTTGCTTATGAATAGAGATAACCATTGCACCGAGGTGCTCTATTGACATTAATCTTCTTCTTCTTACGAAATATCACCCATCACAAGAGTCACTCATCGTAGTAAAAGTAGCGTGGAATATGAACGTAAAAGGCGGTAGAAAGAAATGCGGGTAAGTGGAACAAATCTCAATTGACTCTTGAAATGAATGAGTTAAGATAAAATTGTTTAGATTAGCATTCACGCTTGAATCTGTTTCCAAATAATTGATATTTTGTGAAAAGTATTTTTTGGAGGAATTTTTTTTTTCTTACATTCGGAACGCGAAGGGAATTAGATTAATTAAACGCCATCAAAATAGCATAACAAAGTCTAGCTGAATAAAGGGTTAAATTGGTGGGACTAAAGCATTGTTTGGAAAACCATTCTGTTCCACTTAACATGTTTTTCCAAAACTAAATTTCATTCAAGAAAGTAACTCATATCGTTTCGATAAGGTCAAATTAGGAGTTGAACTAAAAAATTACATACAATCTGCTGTTAACTGGAGCAATTAATATCCTGTTAATTTTAACGTCTCTAAAACGAAACTGTTCTCTAGTAATCGTCGCAGGGATTCATTTCTGACTTCCATCAACATGGCTAATTCTAATCTCCAGGAAATAGATTTGGTGTGTCTTCTCGAACTAAACTTTTATGCTCACATGGAATGGAGATATTATATTGAATCAAATGATAGATCTGCTGCTGTGATTCACTGTTCCATCTCCGTACTGTAGTTCCCTTGTGCATTTTCTATAAATAATTTCGTGGCAATTGTTCTGATGAACTTAGACTTTATCAATTTAAGCGCGGTACTATATTGGCAGCAAAGTCTCATACCTTTACAGTTGAAATAGTTAGATGTAACCGTAATTTCTATGCTAACAGTTTCTTCTCTAGCAATGCCCGCTTGTAAAACTCACTTCCTACTTTAGATTTCCAGTCAACTTTGATCTTCAAAAACTTTAATGCAATGTCAATCGTTATCTTCTATCGTCTTCTTCTTCTTCTTCTTCTTCTTCTTCTATTGTTATCGTTCCTTAATGATTTTTCTTTTTGTTGTGGAGTTATTTTCGCAATGTAGGCTAGTATTTGTGCTAAAGTCGGTCCTAATAGGTTCGACGTACAAAACATTAAGAACTTGATATAATATGTATTATGCATTGTGATCTTGCCAGGTCGCTGACTAATTTCGTATTCGACTAACTGTCGACTGCTATAGTCCAACATCGACTGACCCTCGTTCCTCTTACTACTCCTACTTAAAGTAGGTGGGAGAGTCTATTCACTAGAGAATAGGTGTGTTTCACCATAACACTATTATATATTCAGTAACTCATTGTGTCTTAGTGGCTTCATTAGCTTGCTTGTGATAAAATGATAAAAATAGTGTCAAATAAAAAACGAATAAGGGTTTTTAAAAAACATTTCTTATAATTTATTCACTTGTTAGAGATCCTCCATTTTTAAACGTATATAATTATATGGAATAAAATTATAATCAAATTCTCCATATATTTTATACAATATTCGTTTTAATAAGTAAGCCAGTTTAGCCGGTTAGGACGAAAAGTTAATTACGACGAAAAAGTTTGAAAAGCCCTGGATTATATAACCAACTTACTATCGTTTGCAGAGTAATTGATGGATTATTTTTTCAGTCTTTTTTATGTTTTTCTCCGAGTCAAGTTTTTGCTTTTTTATTTCTCTTTTATACGTTCTTTTTCGTAGTTTCCTAAAATGAACTTAATAATGGCATCTTCAACTTAAAATTCATTATGAAATATAGATTGAACTATCGCCCGGTTCACACTCCACCCACGTCTATTGAATAGGTGTAGAGGCTCATCCCTTGTTCCCTGTTTAGGATGTGGTTTCCGGCTTTCTCTTTTCCAATCTTTTCACTTTTCTCTTTTGTTCATTTTTTTTTCAATTGGAGTAGATAGACTGAACTATCGCCCGGTTCACACTCCACCCACATCTATTGAACAGGTGTAGAGGCTCATCCCTTGTTCCCTGTTTAGGATGTGGTTTCCGGCTTTCTCTCTTTCAATCTATTCACTCTTACGTAGCCCCCTGCACACCAGTGGCCTTACCGCCTTGCTTGGGGTGATGTGATTAAAAAAAAAATTTTATTGAAGGAGAATCGAATTGTTGATAAGATCAGTCTAAACACACATGAGAGCAACAGAAAAATTAATAAAATAAACATGAGTATAAAAATTTTAATAAATCAACATTGGTTTTGGAAAACAAAAAACAAACCCGGTGATAATCTAGTCTGCGGTCTTCTTCAACCATATTATTGCTTATGGACACCTACAAATTTAGAACATTAGTCTTTCCGTGAGTCATTTGTCCTGAGTAAATCATTTCAATTAGATTGAAGTAAAACAACAAATATAAGACAGAAAAAATAATAAGAAGCTTATCAAAATATTTTACCGAACAGTCATTCCTAATGTAAAATGTATTAATATATCTGTGCGTCAATTCCTTAATATTCACAAGAAATGGGATAATATCACAGATGCAGTTTTTTATAGGGGTAAAAAGAGAAACCGATATGCTAATTTTTGTTTTACAAGATGTACAATCTTATAGCATATATTAAGTGTCTTTCTCCAACTTGAAATTTATTAATACATATTTTTAGTAAATAGGCAGAAATGTGTAATAAACCTATCTTTTGCACTAAATTTTTAATTCCTTACATCAGTTTCGAATAATAGGTGGCACACTGTATTAAAAACCATGTGATAGATTGCATACTACTATAGAACGTTGTGTTAGACCGCGAGTTACAGTATAATCATTGTTATAGCCAGCATATGACAACAATAGAAACATTGTGGCCGACTGCATATTTCAGTAGAAACATTGTTATAAACTGAAGGCTACAGTAGAATCATTGCTATAGCCATCATATTGCAATATAAACATTGTGGTCGACGGCTTACTACAATCAAAACGTTGAGGTAGACCACGAGCGACAATAAATCACATTGTTATAGCCGACATATTATAATAGAAACATTATAGTCGGTTACATATTGCAATAAAAACATTGTTGTAGAGTGAAAGCTGAATAGAATCATTATTATAGCCAGCATATTGCAATAGAAACATTATGGTTAACTAAGTACTGCAATAGAAACGTTGAGGTAGACCGCAAGCTAGAATAGAATCGTTGTTATAGCCGGTATATTGCAATAGAAACATTGTAGTCAACTAAATACTGCAATAGAAACGTTGAGGTAGACCGCAAGCTACAATAGAATCATTGTTATAACCGGCATAATGCAATAGAAACATTGTGGTCAAATAAGTACTGCAACAGAAACGTTGTTACAACAGAATCATTGTTATTGATAGAATATTAAAATATATTTACATATTGACTGCAAGCTACAATAAAATAATTGTGATAATAAACTAAGCTTACTCAATCTCCTCTCTCGCTTTTAAGCATCCATTGCAATAAATCTAACTAGTTTCAGCTCTATATCTGACTTAGTCTAATAAAGTTTCATAAGCTTCTACTTGGTTTTTATTGTATCTCTACCGGCATCTCACAATAAAAACATTGCAATAGAGACATTGTTATAGACTGCAAGCTAGAATAGAATAATTTTTCTACACTGTATACTACAGTAGAAACATTGTGGCAACTGCATATTATCATCGTACAGTAAAAAAAATACATAAAAAAAATGAAAGGCGGCAATGAATTCAAAACTTCACTAATGGCAATAAAATGATAACTCTTGTCATCAACTCAATAAAGAAAAAACGCAGAGGAAACAAAAGAAAATATTCACGAAAAAAGATCTCAAGATCCGAAATTTATAACAAAAATTTTGAACCATCGGCAGGAGTTATTCATAGAGATAAAAACAATAACAGCATAACTTAAAAATTGCATTTTTAATCTCACAATGATTCATATTATTTTTGTTGCTGTGCTTTTCATTCCGTTTTGTTGCCAATTTGGACACGTTTTTATGTTTGTTTTTATTGTTCACTAAAATATTTTTTCATTCTCGTTCGTTTATTTATTTTATACTTTCTGCATTCGTTTTATAATTATTTTATTCTTGTTCGCATCATTACGGCGCTACCATTGTTATTGTCTCCCTTTCAATTCACAGTATTTTCTTATAAAGAAGGCTCTCGTAATAAAATGGCCGCCATAAATAAAATAGCGATCAATTAAAATGTCTTGGCCGAGTTATACGTCTTTTTTATCTGTATTGATTTTTGCTTTTTGCTGGCGAAACCGTCGATGTGGCCGAACAGTGAGATATTCGTTGAAATGTTTTTGATTTAAATCCAATTCTTGATTTATTTCTATTTTTATTTCTTTGGTTAAAATAAAAAGTAATTTAAATGAAACCGAAGATAATACCTCTTGGTTTAACCTGTTATACAGCGCATATCAAACGACTAACAAAACAAAAATCCTCTTTCCAAATTTGCAGATAATTTAACAGACAGGGAACTTATATATCACTTATATACATATATTACCCATATATATGTAAATTCTCAAATAGAGAGCGATTAACGTAACTGTCATTAGCGTGGTATATGCAAACAGTAAGCTGGGTTCTGCTCTAGTCTGTTGCTTCTACTTTGGCACTAATACCCTTAGAAAAAGCAAAACCAAATCTCTTTTACACCAATATTTTGGGCTTTATAAAATAAAGAAAACTTTTAAATATTTTATAAATTTTTCAAGATATTATTTTCAGTGCTAAAAAGTTATTTAAAAATTCCTGTTTTATTTTCTGTAATAATAATTTGCAATGAATGTTATGTAATATTTTGCTATTATATACTAACTAGCAGTATAGCCCGGCGTCGATCGGGTTTAATGAAAGCTTTAAAACCAATCCATGGTCCTGGAACTCAGACTCTTTGGACGTTGGCACGAAAGACTAAAAATCAATAGTTGTTTCCAGTTGAAGCGAAACCGTAGACTGAAAGAAAAATAAATGAATGTAAGTCAAATTTTGATTTCCTGGTATCGATATCAAATGAGTTTTTTTCGTCGTAAACTGAATTTTGAAGGCTAAATAAGTCCTCTGAGTAAATGGTATCATGGCTGAGACTAAGAGCTACAATTATACCTACTTAGAGCCTAACTAAATAAAAGGGCTGAAAAAATACAGACATACAGGCAGATGAAGACACACACACATGCATCTTGCCTTATCGATTTTCTGCACTATTGTAAGAACTGCAACCTTGAAACTTCTGAATATCGTTTCTTATGTCTTTGTCTATGAGTGTATCAAATTTGATTAAAATCGGACCCGATTTTTTTGATTATCGATTTTCGGTATTTATCGGGGGTACCTCGACACAAAACCTATGCTTATAGTACAAGTGTGTAAATTTTCAAGAAAATCGTTTCGGAGTCTATAGGTAACGGACACACACACAGACACACACACAGAGAGACAAAGTTCCATTTATAAATAAGTTTAGATTTATTTCACCTTAATAATTGTATTCTCGTTGTTGTGTGTGATTATGGTAATTACGATCACGAATTCTACTAAGTTTAGGCAAGTGACGAGTCAACCTACGAGAGATGGTGATGCATGTATGAACAATGTAAAGACATAACGTCGTTTATTTCTTTTTTTATTTTCGATCTTGAACATGTATTCTCCCAGAAGATGTTATGTTCATAAACAAAATTTTTTAAATAGTGGAAATATATTACGTTCATTTTTTTTCAATATTTTAAATTCTCAAAGCTTCTTACCTCAGTATTGCTCAGACATTTTAGTTGTCTCTTTCTGATTCTGAATATAATGGTCCTTTTTGTATTCATTTTCTTTAATATGTTCTTGTTGCTTGCGAGCTTCGTCCGTATAATTCTCAGCATTCTTCTGTTGAACCATATTTCTGCTGCATTCAGTCTGACTGGTATTTATTAATTTAGGTGTTTTTAACTTAAAATAAATGATAAATATAACGTTTTTGATGAAACTGTAGTAAATAATTTTATTTTTAATCGCTTCAGTATGTTCTTTATAGTGAAGGTGCAGCTGGTTACACCCCCCCATATATATATATATATCTACATGGGATGAAGAATATAATGAAAAATCATTGAAATTTCAAGCAAATTTATTTCAATATGGGGTAGGACAATCTAGTAGCACACTGAAATTCATGGGTCAGGGCACCAGAAATGAAAGTCCGTCTGAGCAGTTGCCATGAAAATATTTGTAGAAAATACATAGGGAAGCAAAATCATGTCGGTGAGAAAGTGGCTGAAGTTAAGATACCAAATCAGGATCGATTATATTGTAGATACTTTTTTGGGTTTTGCCAAAATTTAAGTACCTAGGAAATGTTCTAACAGAAGATGGAAAGTGCGACACGGAGATCCGAAGGCGAATTGGCATGGCAAAGGACGCGTTCCAGAAGATGAGCAAAATACTAACACACAGGAAAATCTCAATAGAAACGACGAAAAGAGTGCTAGACCGCTACGTGATGTCAGTTCTTCAATAAGGCAGTGAATGCTGGACAATATCATCGAAAATGAGGAAAAAACTGGAAGCGGCCGAAATGTGGTTCTACAGAAGGATGCTACGGATATCGTGGACTGAGCTTGCAAGCAACGAGGAGGTGTTGGAAAGAATGGCAACAAAAAAGAAATTGATGCTGAGCATCAGGAAGAGACATCTGAAGTTCCTGGGACATGCAATGAGGAAAGAGAGCCTGGAGAACCTGATACTGACTGGTCAGATAGAAGGAAGGAGAGACAGAGGAAGGCAGCGGATAACATATTTGCAGGGTCTGATCAGGTGGATGACAGAACGTGGGTTGCCAGGAGCAACAGGCTCAAACATACTAAGAGCCACAAGGGATAGGGAGACGTGGAGAACCATGATCGCCTACGTCCTGAAGGGACAGGGCACATAGAAGAAGAAGAGAACCTCGAGATGAGTACCAGAGGCACCCAACTTGATATGGCAACATTATTCAATGCAAGAACGAATGGTAGATTTATATGTGTAAACATACACTGAAATTCGAGCACTCTAAAATGTGTACACAGATCTATAAACATGATGGGTTTTCAAATCTGATTTTAGTAAACAGCTCTGCGGGTATTTCAATTTATTTGCCATTTAATTCAATTCAAGATTGAAAAGCGGACAGGGAAATGGGGATTCAGTCGATTTTACCCTTCAGCTGTCAATACGAAAACGATGCGAATTGTGTGTTATTTTCTCCGACTGATATTATATATTTCGGTATATTAATGGTATATTATAGTGTTTGCTTACTATTATTATATTTCATCCATATACTTACAGAGTTCGCCCAAAAATAGTTACACACTTTAGGAAACGAAAGAAAGTGTATAGATATTGTAATACTAAACGTATTTAGACATTAGGGATGTGCGTTGTGGTGCAGTGGATATCGACACCACCATTTACTTCCGTCTCACTAGGAAATTTTCCAAAGTAGTCAAAGTAAAACTGTTCTTTAAATAGACCTAAAATAGTGATTAACTGAAGCATTTATCTCGACAAAATCCAAAGAGGAATCCGAAATGTAATTGGTCGTTACTTGGCGTTCCGACTGCTACTCCCTAGAAATTGGGGAGTCGAGTTCGAATTCCATCTTTGCATTAACTTACGCACAAATTCCCAAGGGAAAGGTATTAATCCCTCTCTTCCCTCCAGTTATGGGTCAAATAATAGGACAGATTAGGTTCTATATCCTATATAGATATATATTGATGGGTGTTTCGTTAGATAATATAGACAAGTTTTGTAGATTTATATTATGTAATTTTTTTCATATCGTCTGTTAAGCTTAATAGCATTACCATTGAAAGAAAGAAAGAAAATCACAATATTGATACATGTTTTTATTTCATCCTTTCTGAGCTTTCGGCTTACATCAGCTATTATCAAAGATGAAAATTGTATTGAGTGTATTAAGCAGTTCGCGGACGGTATATAATGTAATAGGTCGTTACTTGGCGTTCCGACTTCAGTCTCTTTCTCAATGACTTTGCTTCCCTTGTTTTTTTTTCTACAAATTTATTGCAACTGCTCCGATAATCATTTTTCCTTGGTGCCAGTCCACATCAAATTGAGCATGCTACTCCCTAGAAATTGGGGAGTCGAGTTCGAATTCCATCTTTGCATTAACTTACGCACAAATTCCCTAGGGAAAGGTATTAATCCCTCCCTTCCCTCCAGTTATGGGTCAAATAATAGTACAGATTAGGTTCTATATCCTTGGCTGGCAATCAGTCTACCGCAGAAAGCAATGGCAACCTACTGTGGGATAATCTTCTGCCCAGTCAGTCATGGATTACGTATGGGACTTAACTGACTGATTTAGACATTACGAAATTAATAAAAGTTACATTTGGAATCTGTAATGACAAAAGACGCTCAGAGTTAGTGGGCTTTACCTTCCAGAAATTTATTAGTATTGCAAACTACTGCTTGAGCAACGTTGGACAATAAGTTCAGTAAGATTGTTGTACATCTATTTGCAGTTTCTTGTCTAAGAGCTGCCAATGCCGTTGGTTTTATGCGATATGCCTCATCTTTTTTGGACATAATGAGACAGCCATAGGGGTAATACAATCTGTCCAGGAAATACGACAGTAGCGAGTGTTATCGCAATTCGATAAAAATACAGAAATGTGCATATATTTTTGCAGACGATGCACACGCTCACACACACACACACACATATATATTGATGGGTGTTTCGTTAGATAATCTAGACAAGTTTTGTAGATTTATATTATGTAAATTTTTTCATATCGTCTGTTAAGCTTTCATTGAAAGAAAGAAAGAAAATTACAATATTGATACATGTTTTTATTTAATCTGTGTGTTAGTATTTTGCCCATCTTCTGGAACGCGTCCTTTGCCATGCCAATTCGCCTTCGGATCTCCGTGTCGCACTTTCCATCTTCTGTTAGAACATTTCCTAGGTACTTAAATTCTTGTACTTGTTTGATTCTGTTATCCCCCACCTGTATTTGGTATTTTGGGTTGTATGACCATGCACTCAGTTTTCTTAAAGTTTATTTGTAGTCCCTTCTTGTCACTCTCCACTGCTACTTTCTGTATGAGGTCTTGTAGTTTCCTTTCCGTGTCCGCAATCAGCACTGTATCGTCCACATACCTTATGTTGTTCAGGTTGTGGCCTCCAATAACAATAACAAATCCTAAATTGATAAACAAATAAAATTAGGTACCTGCATTACATAACAAAAAATTCAGCATAGTATGATTTAAAAAGGTTCAAAACTTAATAAAACGAACTTTTTCTATCAAAATGTTTATAATATTATGAAGAGGAAAGATAAAAGTAAATTTTATTTATTTTATGAAATTTTTTAATCCCTTTTAACATGTTCGATAATTTTTGCAGAAAATTTTGTTTTGATTTGAGTTAGCGTGGTCGAAAATGTTACAACTGTTTGACAATCGATTACGTACTTTTTACGTAACTCACTTTTTCGGTGACAAACACATTAATTTTGAAATTCTCGCAAAAATCAATTAATTGTCGGATTTGAATGAAACTTTCAGTACTCATTCACAAATGAATAAAATTATTTTTGAAATTATTATTTTTTTTAAATATTGAAGAAAAATTTTTTTTAACTCTGTTACCCACTTCACGTAAATTCATGAAATTTTAATAAATTTTAATTTTCTGCGATTTACTTTTTATTAGTTAAACGCAGAACTCATCCGGAAATATAAATCATCTATTTTTTTATTTAAAATTATCATTCACTATACGAAAATCTGCTTCGAAGCGAAATATAAAAATGCAATAGAACTTTGATATAATTTAATTTGATAAGCTTTAAATTGCTGGAATAAATAATAAAAATTAAGAACATTATAGGCTGAAGAAAAAAATGTTTTTCAATTACTAATAAAATTTTAAAAGAATTGCTTTCGTTTTTTTATTATAATAGTTCATAAAGTTTTAAAAATATTTTAAAAATCTTTTAAAGGACTGTATGATTATTTTATTTATTAGTTAAGAATTGGTGATTATACTGCCTCTCAAAAAAAAAAATAAAAATAATAAAAATTTTTCTCACCGTATATTTTTAAAAAGAAAAATAATTTGTGCAAATATGTTCAAATTTATAAAGTACGATGTTCAAATTTATAAAGTGCGGTGTTCCATATGGGTCAAACTGATTTTATAAGTTAACAAGCGTTCTGGATTATTCCTCCTTACATAGCCAAACAGAAAAACGCACTTTCATTCGTACGATATTTTATTCTGTACGTTTCTAAAATGTAACAGCCTGTTTTGCAAGTAATTCCTTCAATATTTAAAGTAAGTATTTTTTTTTCAATTCCTCAATTTTTTTATTAATTGTGACCGTAGGTGCATTAACTAATTTATGATAATTAAAAAAAATATCTATTGTACAGTACAAGAAAACGTGAAAAAAAATTGTATAAGTGCTGAAATTATGTTAAATTTTAAATTTTACTATTTAGTTAAAAACCAAAAAAAAACAAAAAAAAACAAAAAAACAAAAAAAACAAAGGGATTTTTAGCACGATTGGACATACATTGCGTTCTTGTCAAAATCTGGTATCAGACATCTGTCATCGTTTCCATGACTGACATTAAAACAGGGCTACCGTAATTATTTTTTTTTATTGTAAATTTCTGGCAGTAAGCAAGTATTAATTGATTGAAAACAAATAAAGATAAGTTTTATTATGAATATTTAACTCTAATAACGTGCCAGCGCGGTATATTATATTTTTGCAAGATTTTTAAAAACAGAAATTTGGCTACTGTTTACATAATGTGTCAATCAATCAAAAATGACGGTATATTTAAAAAACATTGGTAACATTTTAAAACTTTAGATTTCAATCAATATAATTTCAATTAAAAATACACCAGTATGTTTTGCTTACTAGAATTATTAAATTTAATCTCTTGGCCTTCAATTAAAGCTAATTTTAAAGCTTGAAGATAACTTATATATTTTTAAAATTTAAATTTAAATTTAGGCATCGAAAATGAGTGGAGGTTCCTAAATAAAATTATTCTCACAAAAGAATACATGACACTGGCGTTAAAAATATCACACGAGAAAGCATCAACATATTTTATTGCAGCCAAATGCACATTATGTACAACCAGGACAAATGTTCTAGACGAAAAAATATTAAACACCATATTTCTGCCGTAATTCCTCAAAAACATGTAAAATTTATATAGAGCAAGATTTTATTATTTTTCAAATAATAATTATCCTATCAAATCTAAACTAGCGATGACTAATGTCGTGTATGAATTTCAATGCCCTGTACAAGATTGTGTTTCATGTCATAAATCAATTACCTATATTGGTCATACTACCACCTCCCTGAGTAGACGCCTTACATGCTACCTATCTAGTAATAATAGTGCAATAAAGACATTTATTAACTGATAACTTCGGAACCCTTAGGAAAAGTTTTGATCGAAAATACAAAAATACTATTTAAATCACAATATCAAAGGCACCTCGTTTATAAGAGAGGCACTATACATCAGACAATTTTCTTCGAAGATCAAACTTACACTATTTAACAGTGGAAAAGTAGTTTTGAATGTTTTTTAAAAAGTAGGCAGACGCTCACACGATGCCCGCTGCGTGCATCACGTGACAGCTTTAAATAACTTTCCTTTTCATAAAAACAAAAAACACCCCCAAAAGACCAATTAAACAGGAAATTACTTTACAGTCAAATATGAGGATATAACAAGACCAGAAAATAAAATCCTTCAAAATGGCCTGTAAAGAGGCTGAAAGCGCATGTAAAGTTTAAAAATATGGAACATTTTTACATTATCACCAGCAGTAAAAAACATGTAAGAATACAGAAAAAAATTAAATAAAAAATTAATAAGATCCTCCTTGTCGTTTATTTTTAACGGATATATATATATATATATATATATATACAAAAATCTAATTTTGCTCTACTTTTGTATATCTTTTTTTGTACTTTGTATAGAGCACTTTTTCTTGTGGTTGGTTCCGTTTGGGTTTTTTTTCTTTACTGCGGAGTATTGAATGTTTTGTTCTTGTTCCGCGGATTTCTTTTTTTTCTCCCCATTTATCCGACGCCTTAGTGCACCGGATTGTAACGGAATTAGGTTCTGTTTGTTAGTGGTTTTTTTGAAGGTTTATTTTAGTATAAATTTACGGCCTACATACTTACAGAGTCTATTTTGTTATTATATATATATATATATATATATTGTAGGGGGCGAAGAAGTCCCTCAAACAATTAATAAAAAGAAAAATGCACTACAAATAAAGTAAAATAAACTGTACAAACATGTATTTGTCCGTAAAGCTGTACGGAAGGAAGAAAGAAAGGGACTGGGAATGTGAGAGGGAAAGGAAGGACGATGTGTTGCAAGCGAGATGAGAGAAAGAGAGGTTGAAAGAATGTTCACTGATACGCGATACTGCCTGTTGTGTGAACAGCTGAATTCTCTCGGTGTGTGTGCTCCAAGCTGTCTGGGTTTCAAGCTGGCTGCTCTTTCCTCTGGCGTTTGGAGTTTATGCTTTCCTTTTATCTTGACGCTGAGGATCCTGGAGATCAAAAAGTGTGTTTCTTATGTCGAGCCCTGATTAGTCGAAAATTCATATTTTTGACCATGTGGTGTGCTTTCCACTATGTCCGAGCTTTTGGGTGCGCCGTCCTTGTTTTTGACCCCAAAGGGTATGGTAAAGGGTGAATGCCCAAGCAATTGTATTTTTTGAGATACACGTGGTGTGAATTAATTTTTATTGTGCGCGCACGTGCGTGCGTGCGTGCGTGTGTGTGTGTGTGTGTGTGTGTTGAGTTTGGAAAATAAAATAAGAAACAGCACAGTATATATATATATATATATATATATATATATATATATAATCCACAACATTCTTTATTATAATACAGAGGATATATATACATATATGTTCATCACTATTCTACGACATAATTCTTGCAAAAATTGAAATCATTGTTTTAATAATACCTGAATAATAATGTACATAATTATAATATTATTATACATATTATAATAATGATATTATACACTGTTTTAGCACCTGCATAATAATATTATACATTGTACCCTCATATGTATTATTATTAAATCACGTAACTATATATATATATATGTGTGTGTGTGTGTGTGTGTGTGTGTGTGGGTGTGTAAGATTATTTTATATATATATTGAATATTTATGAGCGCTCCATTTCCCATATTATACACTCTTCCTATAGATGTTAATATACATATTGTTTAAATACTATAATCAAATACGTACATGCCACAATTCACGTTTAAATGGAAATGTATGTCCATATATAAGAAAAAATATAAACACATTTCAGTCTTTATTTGTTTGCAACGAGCTTAGAAAAACGTAAATTTTCATAAAAATGCAGATTTGACTTTAGCGAGTAATAAGGTGACATATAAATCACTTAAAGCATTTAAATATTTTTTCTTATCGGAATCAAAGACAGTAAAATCCATAAACAATGCCTCTCGGTAGCAGAAAAAATATATACCTTTATTTTTCAAAACAACATATCTGAATCTATTTAGTTTTAACGGCAACAGAAAGCAAATGAAAAAAATATCTTTCTTAGATTTTTAAAAGCACCCTCTCTTTAGTGTAAAAAAAGAAACTTTTAGATTTTTAAGACTAGGGGATTTGCTTATGGAGATTTTATGGGAAGTGAAGTAAAATATCCTTTTACCTCCTCATTTATTTTTTTAGGTTTTGTCCATTAACTTCTTGTTGTTATTCTCTCCTGCAGTGTTCCAACAATGATTAACATTTGCCAAAACACTAGATTGTTTACCCAGCGTTGATTTAAAATCTATTACCTAAAAACTATTTACTTATATGCTCGAAATTATTCCTCTGTCTAAGTATCGAGTTTGTTTGAATTTTGTTTAACGGCACATCAACCTCTTCGGGTTATTTAATGCTAAAAAGTTATCTTTTTTAGGTATTTTTTTTAATGTTCGGTTATAGTGAGAAGGTTGATTTAGTCAAATGTTAATGGATTTTTTGTTTTTATTCTTTTTTATTTTAGAAAACTGAAAATGTCTTCTAGTTTTTTATTAAAAATGTTTTGCTGAGAATAATTTTATCATTCAAAAGTGTTATGATAATTATTTTTCTTTTCTAAAATGTATTTTTGGTAAAATTTTTTCTTCAAAAATGTATATTTTTCTATAAAAGTCTATTTTCATGTAGATATTTCTATAAAAGTGTATTTTTATACTTTCATAGTGTTTTGACTCCAGTTTGGGGGGTTAGCTATTTACCCATATCTGGGACCCTAACAGGTGCAACCACTCTGGGTTAGGGTGGACCTGAGAACAACAGTAATTAAAAGGTAGTCCCTGCTCCTCACAACCTCCCAATCAGATGCTTTGATGCCGGATGCAGTTTAACGTCATGCCCAGGACCAGTCTAAGTATCAAAGCTGTGATTCAATATTTGTAACCTAACACGATCAGATGGATTGTATTTGACAACAAACGTGATTCACCATTCTACTTAAAATTATTATTATTAGTTTAATTCGGTAATATTTCATTAGAAACAAAGAACAAGATGCTGAGCTGTAATGTAAAATCTATTCTCTTTATTCTACATATGAAAGACACACACACAAAACACAAAAAAAAATCAGCAAGAACAAAGCAGTAAAGAAAAGCAAGAAGAAAGGACTATCCATCAATTGTAAAAAGACAAAATAAATAATCTTTCAGGGAATGAATGCTACAGGAACTCCGGTACAAGTAAAAGAAAGGAAGACTATCTATCAATTACACAATGTATAGTTGTTAGTGAGCGGGTAAGACCAAACTACTAGCTTTGCATAATAGTGGTCAGAATTAAGCAAGTCCACGATTTTAAAAGGTAATTATTATAACAGACGATGGAAAAGTGGGTCATAGAAATCGAAGGGCCTCGTGGAACAGTGAAAAAATATCTCCAAATGTTAAATAAAAGTGTGAACACACAGGAAAGCAATTTTCGTTAGAAATAAAGAAAAGATTGTTGAACTACCACGTATTAGAAATCGGAGGGCCCCGTGGAACAGTGAAAAAATATCTCCAAATGTTAAATAAAAGTGTGAACACATAGGAAAATTTCGTTAGAAATAAAGAAAGATTGCCAAGCGAATACCATGCTAGAAATCGGAGGGTCCCGTGGAACAGTGAAAAATATCTCCCAAATGTTAAATAAAAGTGTGAACACATAGGAAAATTTCGTTAGAAATAAAGAAAAGACGTTGAAACTACTACTTATTGTGAAATCGGAGGATCCCAAAAATTATGAAAATATCTGAATGTTAAATAAAAGTGTGAACACATAGGAAAATTTCGTTAGAAATAAGTTTAAAAGATTGTTGAATTACCACGTATTAGAAATCGGAGGGAACTCGTGGAACAGTGAAAATATCTCCCAAATGTTAAATAAAAGTGTGAACACATAGGAAAATTTCGTTAGAAATAAAAGAAAAGATTGTTGAATACCACGTAATAGAAATCGGAGGAACCCGTGAATATGGAAAATACTTCCAAATGTTAAATAAAAGTGTGAACACATAGGAAAATTTCGTTAGAAATAAAGAAAGATTGTTGAATTACCACGTATTAGAAATCGTGGAGGGGTCCCGTGGAACAGTGAAAATATTCTAAATGTTAAATAAAAGTGTGAACACACAGGAAAATTTCGTTAGGAATAAAGAAAAGATTGTTGAATTACCACGTATTAGAAATCGGAGGATCCCGGAACAGTGAAAATATCTCCCAAATGTTAAATAAAAGTGTGAACACACAGGAAAATTTCGTTAGAAATAAAGAAAAGATTGTTGAACTACCACGTATTAGAAATCGGAGGGCCCGTGAACAGTGAAAAATATCTCCCAAATGTTAAATAAAAGTGTGAACACACAGGAAATTTCTGCTAGAAATAAAGAAAAGATTGTTGAACTAACACGTACTAGAAATCGGAGGGCCCTGGAACAGTGAAAAATATCTCCCAAATGCTAAATAAAAGTGTGAACACACAGGAAAAAATTCGTTAGAAATAAAGAAGATTGCTGAACTACTGCATGCATTAGAAATCGGAGGGCCCCGTGGAACAGTGAAAAATATCTCCCAAATGTTAAATAAAAGTGCGGAACACACAGGAAAATTTCGTTAGAAATAAAGAAAAGATTGTTGAACTAACACGTACTAGTAGAAATCGGAGGGCCCTGTGGAACAAGGAAAATATCTCCCAAATGTTAAATAAAAGTGAACACACAGGAAAATTTCGTTAGAAATAAAGAAAAGATTGTTGAACTACTACGTATTGTGAAATCGGAGGATCCCGTGGAACAGTGAAAATATCTCCCAAATGTTAAATAAAAGTGTGAACACACAGGAAAATTTCGTTAGAAATAAAGAAAAGATTGTTGAACTACCACGTATTAGAAATCGGAGTGGGCCCCGTGGAACAGTGAAAATATCTCCCAAATGTTAAATAAAAGTGTGAACACACAGGAAAATTTCGTTAGAAATAAAGAAAAGATTGTTGAACTTACCACGTATTAGAAATCGGAGGGTCCCGTGGAACAGTGAAAAATATCTCCCAAATGTTAAATAAAAGTGTGAACACACAGGAAAATTTCGTTAGAAATAAAGAAAAGATTGTTGAACTACCACGTATTATGTATCCTCTTATATGAAAGTGAATGCTGGATAATCTCCTCACAGCAGAGGATGAAAATTAAATCGAGAGAATTGTGCTACTACCTACAGAAGGATGTTGAGAATGCTATGTACGGAATATATGGGCAACGAAACATTTTTAAGGAAGAATTTTACAAATAGTTGAAATTTATGCGACACATCATATGGAAGGAGGACTTAGATAATGTAACACCTGCAGGATATATTAAAGGCAAGAGGATAAAACAGCGGGTAACCTACCTAACTAGCTTTTGTAAATGTATAAAAGAAGAGAGCTTGGAAGGGCATAAATATAGGAACAACAATACTTAAAACAACAAAGTATAGAAAGTTGTGGAGATCCATAATCCTAAATGTGTATCGTATTACCCCATCAAAAAACAAAAACAAAAAAAACAAAAAAAAACTGAACCCATAAATAATGTAATAAATTCTACATAGGTCGAGGTATTTTCATGAAACTTGGTGGATTTACTCTTCTGTCTGTGGATGATCATTTCCCCAAAGTTCTAGTTAAAACGGTTGCTTTGAATAAAAGGCGCTATCTTTCTAAAATATGCTCCAAATGCGACGTTAGAGGCAAACTTGCAAATGTTGCGCAAATTGTCAATTACTCGAACACATTCCTCTTTGGGGATTTCCCTAGAAAAATTACGACAATTTAATTGAAGTCTTGTGGATGAAACAGAAGAGACAGAAGCGCTCAAAAGACGTGGTTGTGCTATCGAGAATTTACAACAAATAACAAATGAGGCTCTAAGAATACTAGCCTTGCCCAAAAGAAACGATCACCTCCCCTCCAGATTATATCTTCCAGAAACAGTAACTAAGTTTTGCTCAGCTTAATGGCAGCAAAAATCGCAGGTGAATTCTGTGAAGTGGGCGTCTATAATTGAGATTTGCTAGGCGCCCTGGCAGACGGATGTATTCAGGAACAAGTAACCAGCCATTACACATATATGATAGAATATCTGATAATTAGTTTAAATTTGATAAAAATTTCTTTGCCAACGATTTGAAAAAAAAAACATTATATTATCAATTGAAAATTTAAGTATGGCCACCTTGCTACCATGACCACCTTGCTACCAAGACCATTTTCCCTCCATGGTCACCTTGCTAAGGATACCTTGCAACCATGGCCACCTTGCTACCAAGGCCACTTTTGCTACCATGGTCACCTTGCTACAATGGTCACCTTGCTACCAAGGCCACCTTGTTTCCATGGCGTCCTTGATACCATGCCAATCTTTCTACAAGGCCACCTTGCTACCAAGTCCACATTCCTACCAAGGCCACCTTGTTACCAAGGCCATCTTGCTACCAAAGCCACCTTGCTACCAATTTCACCATTGTCAGCTTGCTACTAATGCCACCTTGCTACCATGGACACTTTGATGCCATAGTCACCTTGCTACCAAGGCCACCTTGCTAGTATTGTCACCTTGCTACCAAGTCCACCTTGCTACAATGGTTCACTTGCTACCAACGCCACCTTGCTACCAAGTCTACCTTGTTGCCATGTCTGCCTTGCTACCAAGGCCAAATTGCTCCATGGTCACCTTGCTACCAAGGCCACCTTCCTACCATGGTTCATTTGCTACCAATGCCACCTTGCTACCAAGTCCACCTTGCTACCAAGGCCACCTTGCTACAATGGTTCACTTGCTACCAATGTCACCCTGCTACGACGTCCACCTTGCTACCACGTCCACCTTGCTACCAAGGCCACCTTGCTAGTATTGTAACCTTGCTACCAAGCCCACCTTGCTACAATGGTTCACTTGCTACCAATGCCACCTTGCTACCAAGTCTACCTTGCTGCCATATCTGCCTTGCTATCAAGGCCACCTTGCTACAATGGCCACCTTAATACCAAGGCCAGCTTGCCACCAAGGCCACCTTGCTACCATGGTTTACTTGCTACCAATGTCACCCTGCTACGACGTCCACCTTGCTACCACGTCCACCTTGCTACCAAGGCCACCTTGCTAGTATTGTAACCTTGCTACCAAGCCCACCTTGCTACAATGGTTCACTTGCTACCAATGCCACCTTGCTACCAAGTTTACCTTGCTGCCATATCTGCCTTCCTATCAAGGCCACCTTGCTACAATGGCCACCTTAATACCAAGGCCAGCTTGCCACCAAGGCCACCTTGCTACCATGGTTCACCTGCTACCAATGCCACCTTGCTACCAAGGCCACCTTGTTTCCATGGCGTCCTTGATACCATGCCAATCTTTCTACAAGGCCACCTTGCTACCAAGTCCACATTCCTACCAAGGCCACCTTGTTACCAAGGCCATCTTGCTACCAAAGCCACCTTGCTACCAATTTCACCATTGTCAGCTTGCTACTAATGCCACCTTGCTACCATGGACACTTTGATGCCATAGTCACCTTGCTACCAAGGCCACCTTGCTAGTATTGTCACCTTGCTACCAAGTCCACCTTGCTACAATGGTTCACTTGCTACCAACGCCACCTTGCTACCAAGTCTACCTTGTTGCCATGTCTGCCTTGCTACCAAGGCCAAATTGCTCCATGGTCACCTTGCTACCAAGGCCACCTTCCTACCATGGTTCATTTGCTACCAATGCCACCTTGCTACCAAGTCCACCTTGCTACCAAGGCCACCTTGCTACAATGGTTCACTTGCTACCAATGTCACCCTGCTACGACGTCCACCTTGCTACCACGTCCACCTTGCTACCAAGGCCACCTTGCTAGTATTGTAACCTTGCTACCAAGCCCACCTTGCTACAATGGTTCACTTGCTACCAATGCCACCTTGCTACCAAGTCTACCTTGCTGCCATATCTGCCTTGCTATCAAGGCCACCTTGCTACAATGGCCACCTTAATACCAAGGCCAGCTTGCCACCAAGGCCACCTTGCTACCATGGTTTACTTGCTACCAATGTCACCCTGCTACGACGTCCACCTTGCTACCACGTCCACCTTGCTACCAAGGCCACCTTGCTAGTATTGTAACCTTGCTACCAAGCCCACCTTGCTACAATGGTTCACTTGCTACCAATGCCACCTTGCTACCAAGTTTACCTTGCTGCCATATCTGCCTTGCTATCAAGGCCACCTTGCTACAATGGCCACCTTAATACCAAGGCCAGCTTGCCACCAAGGCCACCTTGCTACCATGGTTCACCTGCTACCAATGCCACCTTGCTACCAAGTCCACCTTGCTACCAAGGCCACCTTACTACAATGGCCACCTTAATACCAAGGCCAGCTTGCTACCATGGTTCACTTGCTACCAATGTCACCTTGCTACCAAGTCCACCTTGCTACCAAGGCCACCTTGCTACAATGGCCACCTTAATACCAAAGCCAGCTTGCTACCAAGGCCACCTTGCTACCATGGTTCACTTGCTACCAATGCCACCTTGCTACCAAGTCCACCTTGATACCAAGACCACCTCGCTACAATGGCCACCCTGCTACCATGGCTATCTTGCTAGTTTTTATTAAATATCCACGATATATCTTCTTTCTCTATATTTATATGTTATTTTCCTATATTTATTTTACATGCATTTTGACATATTCCTAATGAAAAATCTCATTGATAGTTCATGAATATTTATTTTATTAACGAATATCATTTCTATCTTATTTTCATTTCCCCAAAGTTTTAGTTAAATTGGTTGCTTTGATTAAAAGTCAAGATCTTTCCAAACTATGCTCTAAATGCGGCATTGGAAGCAAACTTGCAAATGTTGCGCAAATTGTCAATTACTCGACAGATTCCTCTTTGGCGATTTCGTTGATTTTAACAATGATTGTTGCCTTCAGTTCACCAACCGTTTATCCTTGAGATACCCAACATATAAAAATCTGGGAGAGTTCAAGTCCGGAGAGTGCGGTGTGCATTCAACGTCACACTTCCTGATGATCAGTCTCTCCTGTTCTCAGTCAATGCTAGGGAATGTTTTGATCTGTGTTGCGGGTGGTCCCATCTTGCTGGAATGACTGTTCATCTCGATCTTTTTCTCCGTGTTGTCCCAGTGATTAACGGCTTTTGTTTTGTTGTTTGGAGTCACCCTGTATATATTTCTTCTAGTAATGAAGTAATAGATAAATAAATAAATAATATAATAGTATTTTTCTTCCCTCACACTCACATATTAGTGACTTTATTGATTTGGTTAGGGTGAAATGATAAAAAATTGTTCAAAAGGGAATCTTGTCTCAAAAATAGATGTCTGCCTACCACTGGAAACGTCTATAATTGCAGTATTTTTAAGCAGTTTATATAGAGTGAAATGCTGTATATATGTGTTCAATAATTTAATAGCCTTAGTTATCTAAATTTTATATAAAATATTGGTATAATTTTTGTTTACTTGACATATTTGTTCTTTTTTTGCAGGTTATTTAAAACCAGAATATATTTTGGGGTTTTAGAAATTTTATAGGAGATAATAATTATTTTCCAGCAAAAGTACTAATATTTATCTGAGAGCTATATAAAAAGTGGATTGATACATTTCCCAAGAGTATCTGCGCGTAAGTGAGTATAACGAACCCGACTAGAATTCGAACTGGTGGTCATCCATCGAGGTACTGATCAGACTCAACGTTGCTTACATTTGGTAATCGATCAAGAAGCGGTATTTCAGTAGCCGTAAGCCGTAAAATAATACTCGACCTATGTAACCTATGAAAAAATTAGATGAAGGAAGGAAATTACGCTAAGCATTATTGTTGTATAAAAGAAGTACTTTATTTTATCATTACATTACGGACTTACTGAAGGACCTACGTATTATCATTTTGTGAATCTGATGCAGTTGATGGAACCCTGTGTTCGATTTTCAAAGAGAAAAGCTCTACAGAAACTCGAATTTCTTTCTTGCGTTTTTTTTTAGTTAAATTGTGAAAGGCAGTATTGACAACACGATGAGGGATAAAAAAAAGATGATCAACTCATTCTAGACGCAGTTTACTACCGTTCAGATACGAATTTGCCTTGATTGGTTGACTCATAACCCAAAGCGGGGAAATACGTAATTACCTTCCGAAAAAAAAAAATATATATTATTTCGTGCCACATTTTGTGTGTTTATCGGTCAGGCATATGTCAGATGGAAGGTCAACGGCAAAGGCATTTTTGTGGAGGTAACTAAATAGATTTTTTGCATTTCTTTTGTATGAAGCCTTTACAAAGATTCGAATATCAGATGGATAATGATAAAACATTATGTATATTATATATGTACTCATGAATATCTGCATGCACCATAATATGGAAGAAGAGATAAAGGTTTAGGGAGAAAGATAAAATGAAAATAAATAAAAGAGAAAGAAAGAAAAAGAAAGAGTGCACGAAAAAGAAGAGAGAGAGAGAGAGAGAGAGAGAGAGAGAGAGAGAGAGAGAGAGAATATATATATAGAAAGAGAGCGGGATTTTAACAAGGATATATATATATATATATATATATAGAGAGAGAGAGAGGGAGAGGGAGATATATATATATATATATATATATATATATATATATATTGTCATCCGCAGACAGATCTGTTTCGCCGTATCACAGCTCATCAGTACGGTTAGACTCCGATTGCTTTTTTACCCAGGATGGAAACCCAACCGAAATGGCGTCAGTGGGCTATGGGCGTTCGGTGGAAGTAGGCAGACTTTTTAGCGCATATCATTATATGCGGCCAGTAGCTAGATCGCTCTAATTCATTTTACTGAATGAGCGATATATATATATATATATATATATATATATATATATATATACAGAAAGAGAGCGGGATTTTAACATAGATAGATAGATAGATAGATAGATAGATAGAGAGAGAGAGAGAGAGAGAGAGAGAAAGAGAAAAATAAAGAAAGAGAGTAAGATGTATGTATATTCATCTTGTTCAATGATAATATTTTGAACGCTATGCCATCAAGTGCTGCTTCGATCCTGATGAGATAAGTTTCTAAATCTTGTGCTAGATGAGTAATATTGCCCTTGCAGATTGGTGCTATACAATCTTAATTGGTTTGGGTTGATAAGGTTATTCATTTATTTGAAAATATTCAAATGTGTATGTTAGATAAGATGTATTCAGAAGATACATTATGGCGGCAACGAAATTCAATGAATATGCTTCATTACATCTCGTGAGTTTTTTTTCGGCTGTTTTGACCTGATATCAGTCGAAACAACTACTAGATTGATTTTAGACGTAATTTCATAAACTATCTATGAAGCTTACTGAACAATTTTTAACCTTGAAACTTAAACTAACCCAGTCACAATGGAAAAATATATAAAAAAAGAATAATATCATTATATTATCAACAAAGAATATGTAAAACTATATTTCTAGGGGAGTTTTTTACGACTTGTTAATATTTACACATTATTTCTTCATAATAAACGTAAATAATTTATTTATGATAGTCCTTGGTTTTTTTTATTTTAGCAAGAGTAACAGCGCAAAGTGCAAGAAACCAGAATGCGTGGAGATCAGTAAAAAGAGCAGCCCAAAAGCTAAACACAGGTGGGGGATACTAAAATCAAGCAGTTAGAAAAATTTTAAATATTTGGGAAGTGTTTTGACAGAAGACGGAAAGTGCGACACAGAGATAAAAAGTCGAATTGGCATGGCGAATGACGCATTCCAGAAGCTGAGTAAGGTATTAAGAGATAGGAAAATAAAGAGAAAAGAAAAGAGTACTGTATTGCAATGTGATGTCAGTTCTACAATATGGCAGTGAATGCTGGACAATATCATCAAAGATGAAGGAAAAACTTGAAGCAACTGAAATGTGGTTCTACAGAAAGATGCTGCGGATATCGTCGACCGAGCATGTGAGCAATGATGAGGTTTTGAAAGAATGGAAACGAAAAGGAAATTAATATTGAGCATCAGGAAGAGAAACTAACGTTCCTGGGACATGCAATGGGGAAAGATGGCTTGGAGAATCTGGTACTCACAGGTCAGACAGAGGAAAAAAGAAACAGGGAAAAGCAGCGGATAACATATTTGATGGGCCTGAGCAGGTGGATGACAGAACGAGGGTTGTGTGGTGTAACAGCAGAAAGTGTACTAAGAGCCACCAGGGATAGGAAAACATGGAAAGACATGATCGCCTACGTCCTGAAAGGTCAGGGTACATAGAAGAACAGCAACAACACAAGATGCGAGCTATCCTTTTTCCATCAGATCTGGACAAGTAAATCTGGCTGATGCCCTTGAAAAAGACCTTCAGTCATTTGTTAAGCGGAGCAGGGAATGACTTGTGAATTTTAACGATCCCAAAACAAAATTACTCTCATTTAACCGTTATAGAGAAACTTTTCTGTCTGTCATCAGCATGGCTGGCGCTAGACTACACTGCGCCTTCTTGGTCTCACGTTTCAACTGACTTCAAGTTGAGTGACTACATCGAATCAATAGCTGCATATAATGCAGGGAATGGGTTCTCTATGTCCTGCGAGAAAATTTCTGTCATCAGAGTCCATTCACACGTGCATTAAATAATGCTGCCATATATGGGCTGGTTCTCATGCTATATTCACTTCGAGGTTCTTGACTAAATTCCCAAAAGTTCCTGAATTTGTATAACGACTTCTGTCGATTTCTCACCGACAAAACGTATCTTCCTTCTGTCTTTTCTACAAATATTTTCATGGCAACTGCTCTGACAAGGCTTTTTTTTCGTAGTGATCCCAGTATATGAATTTAAGCGTGCTACTAGATTGGCATCTAGGTCCCACTCATTTACTTTTGAAATAGCTAAATTTAACCGCCACTCCTACTCCAACAGTTTCTTTTTTGTACTTCGCCTCTTCCATTTAATTTCTTCCTCCAATCTTCAAAAATTTAAATGCAGCGTCAATCGCCATCTTTTTCTTTTTGAATCATGTTCATCTTTTGTCTTTTCTTCAATCCTTTCTATACTCAGTCTTTTTTTCTTACTTTCACTTTCTGTAAACCCTTGTGACCTAGTAGTATTCCCGCCTGCTTTGGGAGAAATGATTAAAAAATATGCACATATACCACGAGTATCATTTAAAGTACGCAGATTACAATATTTTGGTGGCAGACACAGAAAGAAATCTGCAGTGACAGAGATTTTTAAAGGAAAGCAGGAAGAAAGTACTAACCACAAATAGAAGACAATGTTTGGTTATTATTAAGTCAAAATCAGGGAAATACAAACTTTAGGTATCAGCAAAGTGTTTTAACAAACGGCGTAATATGTGACACCGCAATCTGAAGGCGCATTGGCATAGCGAAGGAAGCATTCGAAACGATAAGCAAAATATTATGAAACAGGAAAATTCTGTTAGAAATAAAGAAGGGGGTGTTCTAATGCTGGCGAATATCAATATTGTAATGGATGCTAGAGAATTTCCTCACAGATGAAGAGGAGAATTGAGTCAACGAAGATGTGTTTCTCCAGAAAAATGTCCAGAATGTGTTGTACGGAGCCTGTAAAGCAATGAATAAGTTTTAAGTAAAATTAAAGCAAAACGTACACCCGTATACATAGAAAGAGAAAGTTCTCATTCTGTCCAAGATGAATTCTCTTATGATAAAAACTAAGCAAAAACAAACAAAAAGGATATTTGGTTAGTTGGGTATAGTGTAAGGATGATTACGTTTACCTGGTACACACTAATAATATAAATAGTCGCACTCCCCACACACATATGTGTGTGCATGTGTGTGTGTGTGTGCGACTATTTATATTATTAGTGTGTACCAGGTAAACAAAATCATCTTTACACTCTACCCAATTAATCAAATAATCAAGCAATGAACTTGACTATGATTTGAACTTGTCTTTTCGAATCCACTATCTCTATCTCACACACCATCGTGACTCTCTCTCTCTCTATCTATCTATCTATCTATCTATCTGGTGTATAGGTAGGTAATGAAGGCTATCACAATGCGTTTAGTATAATAAAGGAAGGTAAAGAAGGTGTTGAGTATTACCCATTTATTATTCATTAATATTTCGAGATCAGAATCTCATTTCAGAATTATAAGAGAGCTTGATGAAGCTCTCCTATTATTCTGAAGATGCGATATTAATAAATAATAAATAGGTAATAACCAAAACCTTCTTTGCCTTCCTTTATTATAAAAGACGCATTGTGATAGCCTTTAAATGCCTACCCATACACCTTATATACACAATTCTTCAAGCAAATTTCAAAACTCTCCTATATATTATATATATATATGACTATTTCCGCCCTCACACCCTGATTGAGCACTCTGGAAGAATGGTAGACTTTGAAAAAACAGTAGCTACTCTAGCTTCTACGCATCGTTCATTCAGTAATGAATTAGAAAACTCTTAGTTACTGGCGTATGTTTACATGGTATATTACACGCTAAAAATCTACCGCCTCATACCGAGCGCCCATAGCTCAAAGTTGGAATCGCCGACTGATGTCAATCCGGTCGGGTTTCAACCCTGGCTAAAAACAATCGGATGTCTAACCCTACTGATGAGCTGTGATACAGCGAAACAGATATGTCTGCGGATGACTATATATATAATTATTTAAATATTTGAATGTGCGTTGTGGTGCAGTGGATATCGACCCGGAACAAGAAATCGGGGAGCCGAGTTCGAATCCCAGTTGAATTTTTTGCATTCACTTACGCACAAATACCCTTTGGAAAGGTATTAATCCGTCTCTTCCCTCCAGTTATGGGTTAAATAGCAGGACAGATTGGGTTCTATAGTCTTGGCTAGCAACCAGTCTACCGCAGAAAGTAATGGCAACTTAGTGCGGGATAATCTTCTGCCCAGTCAGTCATGTCTCTATTAGAGATCCTATGTCGAAATGTACATCCGACACCTTTGAATTGTGAAAATGTTCTCTCTCTAATTTAATATATATATATATATATATATACGCGCTAAAAAGCCTGCCTTCTTCTACCGGATGCTCCTGGCCTAGGGGTAGAATCGCCGACTGACGCCGATTCAGTCGGGTTTTAACCCTGGGTGAGGAAGCGAACGGAGTCTAAGCCGTACTGATGATCTGTCTGCGGATGCCTATAGTATTTACGCTCTCACAGCCTGATTGAGCACCCTGGAAGAGTGGTAGACTTTGTAAACAGTAGCTACCCCGGCATATACGCATCGCTCATTCGATAATGAATTGGAGCACGCTAGATATTGAGCGTGTTTATACGCGCTTTTTAGCCTATCTTCTTTCAATCCTGGGTTAGGAAGTGAACGGAGTCTAAGCCGTACTGTTGAGCTGTAATACAGCGAAACAGATCTGTCTGCAGAAGACTGTGGTATATATATATATATATATATATATATATATATATATATATATGAGGTACCTCCACTAAATCGATAAAAAAACAGCATAGTATGAACAAAAAGGTCCCACACTTGATAAAACAAATTTTTCCATCAAAATGTTTATATTATTAAAAGGGAAGATCAACGTAATTTTTTAATTATTTAAAAAAAATCTATTCCTTCTAACATTTTCGAAATTTTGGCTGAAAATTGTGTTTTGATTTGAGTTAGGGGTTAAACAAACGTTACGACTGTTTTACAATGTATACGTAATGATTGCATCACCCACTGTTTTTCGGTCACAAACATTAATTTAGAAATTATCGCAAAAATCAAGTAATTGTCGGATTTTAATGAAACTATGAGTAATCATTCACAAATGAATTGAGATTATTTTTTAAATTATTATTTTTTAAAATCTTGGTAATTTTTTTTACCTCTTTACCCCACTCCACGTAAATCCATTAAATTTTAATAAATTTCAATTAGCTGCTAACTGTTGTTTCATTAACCCGACGCAAGACTCATTGGGGAATATAAATCATAAAATAAAAAAATGCAATAAAACTCTGATATAATTTAATTTGAATTGCTTTTAATTGCTGCAACAAATAATAAATATTAAGGACATTATACTCTGAAGAAAACATTTCAATTAATAATAAAAGTTTAAAAGAATTTTTTTCAATTTTTTATTATTAAACCATTTAATAATATTTAGAGTTTTAAAATAAAATAATTAAAAAAAATAATTGTGTGTAAATATGTTCATTTAGATTAAGTACGATGTTCCATAGGAGACATAACATGTTTCCATAAAAAGTAAATTAGATATTTTTACCATGCCTTAAACTTAATGATAACTTTGAAATTATTAATAGTATAAAAAATGCATAATAAAAATATTAATAGATAACATAATATAACTTAGTTCAGTTATTTTAATTTCATTCTTTCTTATTAAATCAAAATTATTTTAAAAGAAATTTAAATTTTTTATTTTTCATTTATTCAGAAAGCATATTCAGATGTCTGGCTATAAATCTAAACTAAAATTCTATAAAATATTATATAACTGCTGAAAATATTATGTTAAATTTTTAATTTTACTATTTAGTTAACTACCCCCCACCAAAAAAAAATTAAAATTTGAAAATTTTATGTTTTAAAAATTTTATGTTTTTAAAAATTTTATGTACGTCCAGACGTACCAAAAGTTAAATTAAACTTTTGGTACGTCTGGACGCCATACTTAGCGTTCTTGACAACTTCCGGCTGTCATAAATCTTTCGTCACCCCTTTAACGCACATAAAAGAGGGCTACCGTAGTTAAAATATTTTTTATTTTAAATTTCTGGCAGTAAGCAATTATTACTTGATTGAAATCAGATAAAGATAAGTTTTAATTTAAAAAAAAATTTTAAATGACGTGTCAGCGAGGTATATGTTTTTTTGCAAGATTTTTGAAACAGAAATTTGGCTATTGTTTACGTCATGTGTCGATCAATCAAAACTGGTGGTAAATTTCATTTTTTTTTAATCAGAAAAACTTTAGATTAAAATCAATCAGTGTATTTTCCTTACTGGAATTAAAATTTAATATTTTCGCTTTCAATTCAAGCTAATTTTAAAGCTTAAAAATAACTTATTTATTTTTAAAATTTAAATTTAGATAATGAAAATGTGTGAAGGTACCTAATACATATATATATATATATGGGGGCACGCTGGATTATTGTTTTCATAACGCACATACGCACTAAAAACATTGCTAGACTTTGCTTTTCTCTATTTTATTGAAAAGCTTCTTGTCTACCGTTAACATGAGACCACATATGATGCGAAACTGATTTATAAGTAAAACATTCTCAGGAGCATTCTCTTGAATAAGCAATCTTTTTTTTAGGAAAACAGCGTCTCCACAATCGTCCATTATTCCATGTATCCCGTTCTCATCGCCACTCATTAGTCGTGGAATTCTTGATCTGAACTATTTCACGAATCATCATCTACAGTCAACAACCAATTTTGGTAATTTTATGTTTTCCATTGAATAAATACTAAACATTTTGGTCGTCATATTTTGTTACTTCGTCATTTCAGCTATCGGGATTTCGCAGCTTCTAATCCTGTCGTGATTTTATCACAATTATTCTTGTTTCTCAGCTATTAACTACAAACATTAGCTTATAACTTTATCTAACATTTTAAATGCAGTGGGAGATTTAGGTCTGAAGGACAAATTCCCTGGGGAAAATGTAAATAATTGTGAGTCGTTGATCTCTTAATATAAAGATACTCTGTTCGATATTTAACAAGCGTAGAATTAGAGAGTCTTTTTATCGCTTGGTCTACTTTGTCGGTCAGTATTTTACAGAAATAAAGATGATGTTTCCTTTAAACCAAGCGATTCGAAAAGAAAATCTAGAGAATAGTGTTTTTATATAAAAGCAAATAACGAACACACAAGTAGGTCCCATAATAGTAATATTAGTTAAGTGTCATACGTGATACACGCTTGGGCGATCATGTCTCGAAAGAGATATGACTGACTGGGCAGAAGATTATCCCACATTAGGTTGCCATTACTTTCTGCGGTAGACTTGTTACCGAACAAGGCTATAGAATCCAATCTGTCCTGCTATTTAACCCATAACTGGAGGAAAGAGACGGATTAATACCTTTCCCAAGTATATGTGCGTAAGTGAATGCAAGGAATTCAACCGGAATTCGAACTCGGCTCCCCGACTTCTCGTTCTGAGCCGATATCCACTGGACCACAAGGCACATACATTAACATTAGACGTTTCAATGAAATAAAAAAAAATAGCATCTACTGACTGAGCAGCCAGTACATTTATAAAGTTTTTCTTTTAATTGAATGTCTCCAGGAGAATAGTTTTATGACGCTCAGTATATGACATCGTTATTTGCAATATTGATAGAGTTTCCATCTTAATCGTTTAACGGACATGGTGTGGATTGTCAATACTTTGGGTTTGTCATTAATTTCTGTTCGAGTTACACGGACTATTTATTTTAGTTGTTGCTGCTGTTGAAACTCATTTCTTTTACTTGGTATAGTTCTTAGTGATTCTATAGCACTGATCGACAATGTACGAAGACGGTTAACCTTCGATAATATCCATTGGCTTCAAAAATATTTTACCCATTGATCTGGGAAAGCAGTTTTATACAGCTGGCAGTCGAAATATTTCTGAACGGATTCGGCGTCATGCTCGACATTCACATGAATGTGTTGATCTGATGACTCGAATTTTCAAGTTAATATTTTGGCTTTGAAGCAATTTGCAGTATTGTGTTAAACTACCACTGGCGCCCCCTATTTTATGTCTAATTTTCTCTTATACTAAATTTGTTACAACCGATTCATACACCGAGGTATTTGTTTAGTATTTATTAACTCCACGTCTTGTATAAAAGTAAAAGTATATTAATTATAGTTCATTTTTTCTCTTTATTTTTAGCACATTTTGCGGACCATTATTTTACAGGGTACCCGACAGCAAAAACAAAAAAACAAAAAACAAAACAAAAAAAAAACAGGAAATTTAGTACAGTTTATTAAATTTTTTGAATTTTTGTTACACTTATTTTAAACAAAAGCAAAATATAGAAATGTAGTAGCTTAAAACAGATCAAATATACAAATATACAAAAGTTAGATGTGGTGTTCAAACTATAATATATTAGTGATATGTCCCTGAAAGGGATATATATCTGATTCGAGGTAGCTAAGCGGTTTAGGCAAGTGTAACCGGATAGGACAATCTAGCAAGTAGATGTAGGCGTAGTCAATAGACCAATAGACCTATGGACGTAGACCTCTAACAAAAAACATCTATACATCCTCGCTTTCATCTGTATTTATGACTGAGACCAGTCAATCACATTACTGTGAGGGGGAGCCAATGTGTATGCATATTCATTACCTATTCATTACATCAATTAGTTCATTTTTTTTTCATTATATAAGTAAATCTAGTATTTCTTTTATTTAGGGACACCCTGTATATGAAAATAGAAAGCAAGTTCATTATTTAAACAACGTACAGAAGACGGAAAGTGCGACACAGAGATCCGAAGGCGAATTGGCATGGCGAAGGAAGCATTCCAGAAGTTGAGTAAGGTATTAAGAAATAGGATAATTTCGCTAGAAACAAGGAAGAGAGTACTGGATTGCTACATGCTGTCCGTCCCTCAATATGACAGTGAATGCTGGAAAAACTTCAAAGATGAAGGAAAAACTTGAAGCAACTGAAATGTGGTTCTACAGAAGGATGCTGCGAATATCATGGATGGAGCATGTGAGCAATGATGAGGTCTTGGAAATGATGGAAACAAAAAGGGAATTAATACTGAGCATCAGGAAGAGACAGCTGAAGTTCCTGGGAGATGCAATGAGGAAGCAGGGCTTGGAGAATCTGATACTAACAGGCCAGATAGAGGGGAAAAAGAGACAGGGGAAAGCAACGGATAACATATTTGAAGGACCTAATCAGGTAGATGACGGAACGAGGATTGTATGGTGTAACAGGAGAAGGCGTGCTCAGAGCCACCAGGGATAGGGAGACGTGAAGAGCCATGATCGCCTACGTCCTGAAAGGACATGACACATAAAAGAAGAAGGTTGAAATTGTTATCCTTGTTTAGGTCTACACCGCGATGCCTACAACAGTAAACGTCAACAAATAAGACACATTTTTATTCATTTCGTAGAGGTACTGTTTTGTTACTTCATAGTCATACACGTTATTGCTATGTAAATATTAATAATTGACAATGCTTCATCTAATTATATAGTACTAGAAATATCCGCGAAAATTACTCGCTTTTCTTATTTTAATATTCTGATGAATCTTAAAATTAATGACTGAATAAGCTCATGGAGAGTTTTACGACAAGAATTTTCCCTATTGCATCGTTATATTTCAACTTAACAACTTTGATCACCGAATTTAACTAACGTCGAGCCTGGTCAGTACGTAGAGGGATAACCGCTTGAGAATATCAGGGAGTCTAAGATTGGATGTGTAGGTGGTGTAATGGATAAAGATCAGGATTAGAAATCGAACTAGCAGAGATCTAATTCCACTCGAATTCAATTGGAAAAGTATAAATTCACCTAATCTTTCTCTAGCTATATTTTAATTAGTAGCATTTGTATCAGTACATTCATTATCATGTAATAAAACCTTAATATTTAAAAATATGTCCTGGCTTCAAATATTCTACGAAAGATTTGTAAGCCATTAAAAAAATACCAGTCGATCAATATATGGTACTGAATTCTAGACAATCTTTTCTGAAATATAGAGGGTCATAGACATGACGGTAAACTGCATCCGGCATCAAGGACTATGATTTGGAGGTTGTGAAGAGCTTGGAACCACCTCTTAATTGCTGTTGCTCCCAGATTCATCCTGACCCGGAGTTGTAGCACTTGTTAGGGTCACAAAACTGGGATCAAAACAAGTATAAAAATACTTTTATAGAAAAGTATACATTTTTGAATGAAAATTATTACCAGCAATACATTTTTGAATACAAAATTAGAAGACATTTTTAGTTTCTAAAATAAAAAAAAACATTTCATCAAAATCTGACTAAATCAACTATAACTGAACATTAAAAAAGAATACTTTAAAATTCCACCTTTTTGGCACTAAATAACCCACAGAGGTTGATATGCCGTTAAACAGAACTCAAACTCAAACTTCGATGTAGAAGAGACTTAATATGTGATTTTACCGATGAATAATAAGATTTCCATAGACAACCACGAGAAAATTTCAAGGAGTAAAAAAAATCCAAGGAAATTAACAGTCAGAAAGAGATAGTTGTAATTTATGGGACACACGAGGAAAGATTTGAAAATTTGACAAGTATATGGCATACTAAAGGCCAAAAGAATGGGTGTGGACACTCAGTAAGCAAATAATATGAGAACGAGATTGTAGAAAGTAACAAAAGATACGAAACAGTTGTATTTCAAATGAAATAAAATTTAGACGTAGGTAAAATAAACTAGTATTTTATACTTCCTAAACTTAAGAAAATATACGCTTTGACTTTTAGATTGCTTTTTATTTCTGTTTCTATCACAAAACGTCTGTGAAAAGTTATTTTCTTTTTCTTTATGTTATCAAGTCCCCTCAGCACGTCGGGTATCATGGCTCTCCATAATGTCTTGTTATTTGTAGAACTTAATAAGTGTTGTCTTTTGTTTGTATTTTCTAAACTCTGTTTTGCCATCCATTTCTTCTTTTTCTTTTTCTTTTTCTTCAGGAGGTAGGCGGCCATGGACTTCCACTTGGCCCTGTCTCTTGTCGCTCTCAATAATTTTCCTCTTGGTATCTTTCCCAAACCCCGCTCCGCCATCCATTTGCTAAAACCTATCAAATATATCTCACGCTGCTTTCCTCTGTCTTTTTCTTCTCTCTATCCGTTCTGTGAGTATACGATTCTCTAGGCCCTTTCTTCATTACGTGTCCCAGGAATCTCAGCTGTCATTTTCTGATGTAAAGTATGAGTTTTCTTCTCGTTTACATCCTCTACAACACCTCATTGTTGCTCATGTGCTCAGTCCATACTCAAGCTAATTAAGTATGCTAGCATTTTCCCTCTGCCCCCTTCCTCTTAACCTGTCCTGTAAGTATAAGATTTTCCAAGCTTTTTTTCCTTATTATGTGACCGAGAAATTTCAACTCTCTCCTCTGATAAGTTTACTTTTTCACTCAAACTCGCGTCGTTGTTCAAATGTTCGAACTATGGTTTTCTCAGTATCCTACTGTAGAATCACATTTCTGTTGCGTAAAGTCTTTTCTCCATCCACGAAGAGATTGTCTACAATTGACAGACTAGTAAGAGGGTAGATACTATATAACGTTTCAGTACTCATTTTTTTTCTAAAGAAGTTTTTTCTATTTCTCAATATTCTGTTTAGGGTTAGGAACGTGTAACACCTCAACGGACGGTCCGAACAATTTCTCCGGCGGCTGTTCTCAACGCTGTGATGTTGCCGGGACTTTGTTGAAAAAGCCGAAGTCTCAAGCTGGGGGTACAAGATTGATCTAGAAGGAACGAACTTTCACAACTTGGATGAGTTGAAACGATGCTTTATTTCGTTTAGAGTTAGCCTTTTCGGTTGGGACAGGCGAATGTGACACACAGCTCTAACTCTAATTAACGGAGATCGAATTCCGAACTGACCAACTCAAGACGAACTGAGGTTCACTTCAAGCACACGCCCGGCGGAACTAACTCAACTCAACTGATCTGAATCGGAAAAATCACCTGTATTTATTTAAAATTAATCCGGAAATCCGGAAATGCTTTAGACCACTGGGTGATAAGCAATTGGGGACTGTAAGTCTGAAATTTCAGGGCACCCAAAATTTTCCCCCTTTGATGTGCAAACATCCCGTAGACACCCAGTCTGTACATAGCCTCAGCATTTCTTCCAGGATTTTTTATCTTTTTTATCTTAATAAATATTTCCACCGGAAAATTCTTAATGTGCGGTTAAGATACAGTAAAGACAGCCTTTGACCTGGTCATTCAAAAAACCTATTTCCTGAACTTTATCTATTATCACATTAAATCACCGAGTCAAATATTTACCGAAAGAGTGGTAGGATTTAAAACAGTAATCTGATACCCATTTCTCTTCCACAATTTTCCTCATAAAAGAAAAAGCGTTTATTTATTTATTTTTTTCTCTTCCTTTTCACTTTTGTTAAACGAAACATGTTTTTAATCTATTTTCTATTCTTAACCATTTTCTATTTTAATCTATTATAATAAAATACATATTTTACAAAGCACCTTAATATACGCCTAGTTATCGTGTCACAAACGTATCTCTCGCTATCCCAATGTGCTTTAGGATTTCAATGTCACACTTTCAGTCCTCTGTTACAAAGGCAAAATGAAAAATAACAAATATATAAGGTCTTTTGCATTAAAAAAATGCAGAGAAGGAGGAATAATTTTTGAATCCAAATCAAAAAAGTTTTTTTTTAATATTCTGTCTTTTTCATTAGTAAACGGACAGAGAATTCATTGATTATTCTATCAAGCCGGCCTTTTGAATTAAGTGCTTTCCGTGTCCTCTACTTGATTGTAACTGAGAATATTTGTGTGAACGTCAAGATACAGAACTCATGTCACCGATTTTTTTTTTTGAGATAGTATTTCTTGTACGTATATATATATATATATATATACATATACGTACTATGGAGATTTACTAAGACAAAAAAACGAAGAAAAAAAACCAAAAAAAAACCAAAAAACAAAAAAAATTAATGTCGCAACGAATTGTGCAATAAAATCGAAATAATGAATTTCATATACTGCGAAAAAATCAAACTTTGAGAGATGACAAGTAAAAACAAACACGGGGCGTCTTTTTTTTGTATTTAAATCTTAGTAAACCCGATTCTTAGCTAAAGGTTGATGTGTGTTTGGCTTAATTCATCAGCATTCAGGCCATAATTTATTATCACTCTGAGACTCGATTGATTACCTTGTCAGCTGATGATCGACTTTTTTTAAATTTAAGAGCAAACGCCTTCATATTAATCAACTCAGTTTATTTCAGTTTAAAGACTTTTTCATTTTTCTTATTGCAGGAGAACGGTGTGGAAATATTTTAAGTAGCAAACAAGTTAGAATGAAGCGGAATTATGGAAGAACTGAAATGAACTGCAAGTAAGAATCTTTTTTTAGTGACTACACGCCAAATACTTCTTTTTTAGACACAAAACTTAACATGCGTCTCCTAATCGTTTTCAGAGGCAGATTTAGTTCTTGTTAAATATTCTTTTTTACTAAGCATAGTTTATAAAAGAAAGAAGACCAAATAGGAGGAAAATCAGTAGCCTGATGGCTGCATTTGGCCAATCCTAGAAATAAAGAGGTCATTCCAACTTTGAAAATCAGATATTACAATTAACCTAGAACCTCCATTTATATTTCTGATGGGAGACGTAAATTATCTCCACTGCAATGACGTTACAAATCGTACGAACTATAATAAAGTATATACATATATTTTATGAGAAAAGCTGTAGGCTAAAAGTTGTTTTTTTTAAATCAATTCCCCACAAGCCAGGTAATAATGCCTGTAAGACGCAAGTTGTTATTGGGGGTGAAAAAAAATTAAAATACTTTAGAAACAACCGGAAACCAAATCCTAAAATAAATGGGATAAACCTCTAATCTTTTGAAAAACAATCGGGGATTGAATCGGAAGGTAGGCAAACGTATCGTATCTAAACCTTTTTTTTTGTCTGTGTTCTTTCAGTGATTCATATAAATTCGTTAATTACGTGACACGTTGCTTTTTACTGCTTATCTTGTAGGTGTTAACTTCTCTAATCACCCTTTTCTTATGATGTTTTCAGTAAAAATTTTCAGCTTTTATGCAAAAGCGTCCTTGTTTTTAAAAAAACTTCTTCGCTTTTTCCATATTATTCCCAGCATTCGTTTGCAAAATAACACCTCTGCTCATTTAGTTTCTTTTTTCTCTTTGAGGAAATTGTCTGCTATACAAGAGAGTGGATATTACACAGACGTTTGCTTTGTTTTCTAAGGACATTTTTATATCTTTTCCTCTACTTCTAGGCACCGTGGGCGATCATAGTTCTCCACAACTTTCTATTATTTATAGGGTTAATAATGTTTTTCTTTTTGCTATAACTTACAATCAGTTAAATGCCATACGTGATACACACTTGGGCGATCATGTAAAAAAAAGTTACTATCTCATTATATATATATATATATATATATATATCGGTCGAGATTCGATCCCGGCCATAAGCAAGTGGATGTGTCTAGCCACACTGATGAGTTGTGATTCAGCGAAAGAGGCTTGTATGTGGATTACTAATTTGTTATATATATATATATATATATATATATATATATATATATATATATATATATATATATAAGTATTGTTGGAATAATATTCCTTGTCCAAAGAAACAATATTTTTTAAAAAAGTGCTCAATACAAAAGTAGAGCCAATAATATTATTTATTCATAAATTATAACATGAATATGTTACAATATCACTACAAAAGTAGCCATTTTGTTTCAACATTTTTGTGTCTTGTCAAGTGATGTGCTTGTTCTTAAATGAATCATTTAAGTACCATCACATCACTTGACAAGACACAAAAGTGTTAAAACAAATGGCTACTCTTGTAGTGATATTGTAACATATTCATGTTATAATTTATGAATAAATAATATATATATATATATATATATATATATATATATATATATATATTAACAAATAAATTAACCACATTTTACTGTCTCATGATGGTGTTTTAACACCGAAACTTTATACCTACTGAATTGCAGTATGCTATTAATATTATATAGACTTAAAATTTCCTTATCTATCTATCTATCTATCTATCTATCTATCTATCTATCTATCTATCTATCTAAGGAGATTGAAAAAATATAAAATAAACAAACAAATAAAATAGAAGAATAAAAAGGTCAACCAATGAGATGAATTAAGTGGGTTTAAAATTTTTGACAAAGTGTGGCTTTCAGTGGGAAAACATGAAACACTACTGTCTATAAATCCTACACGCATCATTCTTTCAACTGTTATAACCTTTCACCCCAGTTAATCCATCTCATTGGCTGACTTTTTTTTATTCTTTTGTTTTTACTTGTTTTCATTTTTATTTCTAATTTTATATTTTAAAATATCTCATCCATATATATTATCAAATAAAATAACCACATTTTACTGCCTGATGATGGTGTTTTAACACAGAAACGTTATAGATATTGAGTTGCAGTATGCTAATAATAATAATAATAATAATAATAATAATAATAATAATAATAATTACCATAATATATATATATATATATATATATATATATATATATATATATATATATATAGCACATTTTCTTTTATACATATATACTTACATAATAACAATAAATATCGGTTACTCAAGCAGATTTGTGTTTATTCGAATGCAGTTTATACTGCAACTATGTGATGAGTATCTTAATAACAGTTTCCAGGAAGAGAGCACATCATCTGACGTGCTGGTATAAACATCGGCCAACAGTTTCGTCTGGCACGGATTTCAAGCACTTTCAAAGATGCCGCAAATGGCATCGCATCCCCAGGCTATTAACGCCAAGCAGTCATTTTTTTGATAAATCGACCATGGTGAGATTCGGAACCGGATTTTATGGTTGCAAAGCAAACGTTTTAACCACTCGGGCACGGGCCCATACATGCAGTAAATCCACCCCTCGAACATATGCATATTTGGCTAGCAACATTTCCTTCAAGAATCTCTCATTGAATTTGACAGACAAGGGACATTTGATGATTCTTTTTCTTAATTTTAGTTTTACTAGTATTATGATTCCGTTTAATGGGATTTAGGGATTGGAAAATTTGTCCGTGGTTTCTACTGTCCTAAGCACTTTCGGTTACTTTAGCCATTTTAAGGGGTTTGTTTACAGTTATAACAACAACAAACAGTGATTTGCAATTAATCAAAATTAACAGCAAATCTCTTAAAAATGGCGTCGGGCAATAAATACTACAGGAAGTTATGCACTCTCTTACCTCCAGCAGAAGTAAAGACGTTTAAGACTACTACAAAACCTCAATACAAATGTTCATAAAGTTTTATAATCAACGGAACACACACACACACACACACACACACACACACACACACACACACACACACACACACACACACATGCACACGCACATGTGTGTGTATTTGGTGTAAAAAAAATCATATATAACTAAAATAAGTATGTAAAAGGACCTTATGAAGAAAAACAAATATTTCATCATAGTTGACGTTTTTCGTCCGCTTAGGACTTAATGAAGACAAATATAAATATCTTATTTTGCAACAATATTTAAAAACAAAAGTAAAAATGACCAGTTTTTTTAAATTCAGATACCAGATGACAGGGTGATGACACGGTGCTGATAGTAGACACGGAAAGGAAAATGCATGACCTTCTACAGAAGTTAGCAAAAGAAAGTGAAAAAAAGGATTGAGCATAAGCACCAAGAAAACTGAATGTATGGTCATCAGCAAAAAGAGGAGCCCAATATGCCAACTGCAAGTCAGAGAATCTAAAATAAAACAAGTAACAAATTCAAATACCTGGGAAGTGTTTTGACTGAGGATGGAAAATGCTACATGGAGATCCAAAGACGCATTGGCATGGCCAAAGACGCATTTTTGAAGTTAACCAGTGTACTGAAAGCCAGGAAAATGTCATTAGAAACAAAGAAAAGAGTGCTGGATTGCTATGTGATATCTGTCCTTCTATATGGAAATGAATGGTCGACGATCTCATCACTGATCAAGGCGAGGCCTAAGGCAGCAGAAATGTGATCTTACAGAAGGATGCTGAGGATACCATGGACGTGTGCAATGATAAGGTGTTATAAAGAATGCAAACGAGAAGAAAACTGATACTAAATATCAGGAAGAAACAAATGAGGTTCTTGGGACATGTAATGAGGGAGGAGAGACTGGAGAACTTGATACTCACAGTTAGAATAAATGGAAGTAGAGACAGGGGAAAGCAGCACGAAACTTAATTGTTAGGTCTAAGCAAATGGATGGCGGAGCGGGGCTTAGAAGAGATACCAACAGAAAAATATTCAGACCGACAAGAGACATAGCCAAGTGAAAGTCTGTGATCGCCTACGTCATGAAAGAACAGGGCGCATGAAGAAGTTTATAAATATTCACTATAAAATAAAATCTTCGCATTCGCGTTGATAAAGTCCATGAGAAGACGAAAGTTTTTATTTAGTCTTTCATATATATATATATATATATATATATATATATATAATAATAATATTTATTAATAAATTATAACATTGATATGTTATAATATCACTACAAAAGTAGCTATTTTGTTTCGACACTTTTTGTGTCTTTTCAAGTGATGTTGTTATTTCAAATGAATGAAATATATATATATATATATATATATGTGTGTGTGTGTGTGTGTGTGTGTGTACATCTCTTTTTTGCCTCTTTCTCTCTCTCTCTATATATATATAAATATATTTGTATATTATATATATATATATATATATATATATATATATATATATATAAAATGTAAGAAACGTAAGCATTAAAACGTATATTTATTGAGAATTAAATATTTGCATTATTAAGGTTTTATTCGTTTTCATAGAACTGTGGTGGCAAGCTAAGGCACACACAGGCGCACACGTGCGCCTGCACAAATAAATATACCCACTTGTACGAACCAACATAAATAAGGCGTATTCGTTTATATTTGTGTTCACATGTCAAAATTACTTTGAAAATCCTTCTCAGAAGATCATCTTCTCGCTCACTTAGACACACACACACACACACACACACACACACACACTCGCGCACCTTTATCGTGTCGCTGAAACTGAACAATACTTCCTCGCAGAAATTGATGTGACTCTTCAAAACGTTTGTCTATGTCCCACTTCTCACGCATTCTCGGCAGATTCTTCAAACAGGCATTAGAGAAAATGTCTTGTGACAACTACAGTTTAACTCGACAGATAAGACTAGCGCACAAAACAAAATGGCGCGTGTAAACCTATTAAGACTTGCGTTATCTTCTTATATACTTCAGTGTTCATTTGTCCGTGGAGACTTTTACACGGGGATATTGTCTTCTTATTAGGGTTAAAAGATTAATAATTCTTTTTAAAGTTCACTGACGTTGCCATTTAGTTCGCTGAAGTTGCAAGTAGGATAAAAAGAACGCGCTTGTTTAATTCTGCCTGGCAGGTTTGCAGTAGCATCGGTGTTAATCTACACCTCATTAAACAGAAGAGTTCCAATATTTTATGACTTCTTGTGTGACGAGCATTTTTAAATAAATGATTATGTTGTACTAAACGTATTCAAACATACGCACGTGAAACTCATGCGCATATATACAGATATGTGTATTTGCATATAAATTTAGCATTTTTTCCGAGATATGACTTAGCGTTGAAAATTCAAAGTCTTTGGTACGACTTACTTCCAAAATCAGTATTTAAGTAGTCAAATATCAAAATGCTGTTTGCGGATGTAATTCAAAACACAAATATCCCCTATATACAATACTGTGCAAAAGTATTAGGACAAGAACTATTTCATCTTTTATGAGGCATATTGACAAAAAATAAACAATTTAATTAAAGTAATTTTATTTGATTTACTCAACAAATGCTTTAACAAGAAAAAATACTTGTTACAAAATAAATTTAATATTTAGTATAATAGCCTTTTGCTTTGATCACAGCCTTCAATCTGTCAGGCATTGACATCACAAGCTTCTTCAATGTATTTAATGGTATCTCCTGTCAAGCAGCTTGTATTTGTTCCGAAAGTGTGTCTTGCGAAGTAACATTAGATTTATGAAATTTTTTATACAAAATATCCCATAAATGTTCAACAGGATTGAGATCAGTGCTTTGTGGGGGGCCAATCAAATCCTGAAGCCTTCCTTTCTCTTCCTTTTTAGTTAAATAATTCTTACAAAACTTTGAAGCATGTTTAGGCTCATTGTCTTGTTGATAAATAAATTCTTGTTCTATTAAGCGTATCCCAGATGGGACATCATGGCGGATAAAAGTCTGGTGATACATTTTTTTATCTATCTTTCCATAAATTTTCTTCAGGTCACCAACTCCCTGGCCACTAAAGCATCTCCAAACAAGAATATTTCCACCTCCATGCTTCATTGTTGGTACAATGTATTTTGCAAGTTACTTTTCATGTGATACTGTCTCCTTTTAAAGCCAAAAAGTTCAAATTTTGACTCGTTTGTCCAGAGTACATTCGTCCACTGAGCTACCGTCCAATCCTTGTGTTGTTTTGCAAATTCTAAGCGCTTTCTTACGTATACTTCACGCAACAATGTGCAATAGTGTGAAAAAGTGTTAGGGCAGGGGTGATTTTAAACTTTATTTTGATGCCTCATAAAAGATAAAATGGTCCTTGTCCTATCCTAATTCTTTTGCACTGTAGTATATATATATATATATATATATATATATATATATATATATATATATATATATATATATATATATATATATATATATATATATATATATATATTAATCCAAAAGGATAATGAGGTAGGTAAATCTCAAAAACGCGATCCTAATTAATATTAATTTCATTAATATTAACATTGATCAAGGAGGAGGGCTCGATGCAAATATTATATTCTAATTACAATATAAAAATAAAACAAAATTTCGATGTTTAAATCCGTTGAATAGCCATTTCTACGAGGACTTCCTCGCTTCTTCAGCAACGGTGAAACGAAAATGTTATTTAATCAAATTCAAATAACAAAAGATTCTATACTGGTAGAAGTCAAAAAACAATCTATGCACAGGAAAATAAAATGGGGTGGGATTAATAATTTTTGAATTTAAGGAAGTAAACAGATACCTATGAGACATAGGTATTTGTCTGCTTCCCCTGTTTACTTCACTTCCTAAATATATATATATATATATATATATATATATATATATATATATTATAAAAGGTGCACAGTTTTAAAAAAGGAGCAACTATAATAATAAAAAATAATAAAAATAGGGGATTTACATTCCCCAAGGAATCCTGTATTTAACTAACAAAAATTTTGGTACGTTAGTTAATTTCGAGTTAAAACATGTAAAAAAATACTTTCACCAATATTTTATAAAAATAATGATTTCACAAATAATTTTAATTATTTGTGAATGAGTCCTGAACATTTCATCAAAATCTGACCATTTTTAATTTTTGCATGAATTTTCAATTGAATGTGTTTGAAACAGAGCTAAAATATTCATAGTAATCTTTGGTGCAGATCCGATGTAAAAAAAAAGAAGTTTAACTGAAATTTTGAACGTTTTAGAAAGGATATAATTTTTGTAAAAATAACTAAAATATTCCGTGTTTTTTGTTAATAATAACATAAACATATTGACGTTAAAACTTTTAACATTATACTATGCTGTTTCTTTGAGCGAATTAGCAAAAGTACCTATAATATGTTTGTGGGTGTGTATGTTTGCTTTCTTTCTTGAAATATCTATCTGTCGAATTGATTTAATAATGACAATCTCGCTAATATAATAACAAAAACAAAGTTGTTCGGCTCAGTGAAGCAAATAGAACAGAAAATCTCCTACCTATCATAACACTGAATTATATATATATATATATATATATATATATATATATATATATATATATAAAGAGGGCACTATTAAGGACAAACATAATGTGTTTCACATACACACAGTATGAAATGTCAGATTCACAACTCCATACAATTTTCAAGCCGTGTGGATAACTATTTCCTCTATGTATCTCTGTTTTCTCTCTCTTTATCTCTTTCTTTCTCTTTATATATATATATATATATATATATATATGTGTGTGTGTGTGTGTGTGTGTGTGTGTGTACATAGTAGTTTCTGTTTTTAGGGATTACATACATTCTTTTCTCCTTTTTAAAATAAAAAATAAAAATGTTATTTATAAATTAAAGGTTTTGAAAATATTAAAATTAAATTCGTAATGATAAAAAGAGTAAATTTACTCAAAAGCCCCTTTAAGTTTGAATAAAAATATAAAACGTTTTCTTTCTTCATCACTTTCCTGTTTTCTATTAGAAGAAATCAAGATATAGATTAAGCAGAAAGAACATTTTGGCACAAGAATAGATACATCAAAGGTAATAGGATATTAAAAATAAAAATAAAATTACGTTAAAAATAGGTTGATACTTTAACCGTTAGGGATGAAAAAAGAGTAAAAAGGAGAAAAGAATGTATGTATTTTTTTTAATCATTTCACCCCGAGCAAGGCGGAAATGCCACTGATGTGCGGGGGGCTACATAACTGTAAAAAAATTAATTAGAAAAGAGTGAAGAGTACAAACTAGTTAGAAAGAAGCAATAGAAAGCTGAGAAAGCAGGTGCGGTGACAGATGCATAGGTGGAGAGAAGGGAAGGTTATACGAGGGTGGGGAGAGAGCTAGAGTCCAGTGGTTAGTAGATGAGTATTGACATTGCATTTAAATTTCTGGAGGTTGTAGCCGTCAGGAAAGCAAGAATACGGGAGCGAGTTCCACAGGCGGGAAGTGCGAGAGAAGAACCTGCAGGAGTAGAATTGTCGTCTGCATTTGGCTAACCTGACTGTGAATGGGTGGGACCCAGTTGCCAGTCTGGTTGCACGAGTAAACACCTGTTGAGGAGGCATCAGTGACTTAGGTTCGTCTGAGCAGAAGCCATGAAAGTATTTATAGAACAGACAAAGGGAGGCCACATTTTGACGGTGGGGAAGTGGCTGCAGTCGAGCCGCCAGATCAGTACCTATCACATTACAAACTCTCCTTTGGAGACTGTCAAGAACACTGAGGAGAAAGGCAGGGTCGCCTGACCATAAATGGCAGCAGTACTCCATGCACGGACGGATGGTTGACTTGTATATATGCAGGATGGATTCAGGCGAAAAAAACATCCTGGATCGACATAGTGACCCAACCTTCTTAGCAGTAGATTTTGCTATGGATTCAATATAGTGGTTCCATTTGAGGTCTGAGGACAGGGTAAGTCCGAGGAGGCGTAGTGTATTGATCTCCGGAAGAATCGCTTGGTCCATGCTTATGGGAGGCAGGAGAGGTTGCCTGTAATGGTTGACAGACAACAGCTTGGTCTTAGACGAATTGAAGTTGACAAGCCACTTCTTCCCCCAGTTCACCACAGATGTGTAGATCCCGTTCAAGGTCAGCAGCGAGATTATGTCTGTCCGCCACGACAGGTTTCTTACTGGTGCGGGAGTATATTGTAGTGTCATCTGCGTAGATGTCTACTTGGGACTTGATCTCATCTGGGAGGTCGTTGAGGAAAATAAGGAAGAGCGCCGGGCCCAGGATAGAGCCCTGTGGGACACCAGCATTCGTGCTGTAGGATGAAGAGGCACGCCCATTCAAAACGACTTTCATTTTGCGGTTATTTAGAAAAGATTGGATTAGGTCAAGCAGGCGACCGGTAATACCGTAACCCCGTAGTTTGCATAGGAGGTCAGAGTGCCAAACCCTGTCGAAAACCTTGGAGATGTCCAGTGCAACCGCGCGAGCCTCGTCAGACTCATCAAGGGCCTGTAGCATGTACTCCATTACGGTTGTTAGCAGATCGGCCGTGGACCTGGCACCCGAAAAATAGAAACTAATGGCCAAGTTTGAAAGTAATTCTTTATTCTGATTAGTTAAAAGGAACACACACATATATTTCATATCTTCCCATATACATAAATAGAAAACCGCTTGTTTTTGTATTTAAATGTAAATCATCTAATATTGCTTGACGACGAAATAGAAATCTCGAAACATAGAAATTTCCGTGTCACAATGTACAATTAAATAACTTGCCTTGGACGCAGAAACAATGCGTATATTGCAGCCGTAGGGAGAGTGTTGGGGCTGGGGCAAGATAATCCGACTGAATATTTTTATTGCTTCAAAGCTCTCAAGAACATTACATCTCGGTATTAAATCTTCTATAAGGAGTAGATATGTCGTTAAACAAACAAATCAATCAATCGTATTTCTTCTAGACTAGTTGCTATCGAACACAAGGAAGAAACATCTGCTTGGTCATTGTAGGTGAATAAATTTAGGCATTTTTTCTAATGACATTAGCACACAGTTAATATGACAGAATCAACGAGAAATTGAAGTAAACTCGCTGATTTTGCCTTCCGTGCTGGTAACCTTAACACCGTCCACACATTTGTAGTTGTTTATAATACTAGGAAATAGAATATATCGCTAAATATCTTTTTAACGCATTCTTTTTCATTGACAGTGCACTTAATTTAGGCCAATAATGAATAACTAAGCGCCCCAGTTAACAAAATGACTTTGGTAAACACTTTTTGCAGCGTTACGTAGAGGTTAAACTCCTTACAGCTAACCAACATTATATTAACAGAAAATTGATAATAAATCCCAGGAAAATACCTTCTTCTTCTTCTTCTTCTTCTTCTTCTTCTTCTTCTTCTTCTTCTTCTTCTTTATGCGCCGCGTTTTTTCAGTACATAGGTGATCATGGATTTCGACTTGTTCTTATCTCTTGCCGGTCTTAATACCTTTCCTCTTGGTATATCTCCCAGACTCCACTCGGACATCCACCTTCTCAAGTCCATCAAGTCTGTCTCTTCTTCCATTTATCCGTCCCGTGAGTATCAGGTTCTCCAAGCACTCTTTCCTCGTTACGTGTCCCAAAAACCAGTTTTCTTTTCCTGGTGCTAATTATGTTTCCTTTTTGTTTGCATTCTCTCCAAAACCTTGTCGTTGATATCCTTAGCATCTTTCTTTCTAACCGCTTTTCTATTACTTTGAGTCCCTTCTTCATCCTTGAGGAGATCATACAGCAATCACTGTCATATAGGAAGAAAGATATCTCATAACAGTCCATTAATCTTTTCTTTGTTTCCAACGAAATCTTCCTGTCTCTCAATACTTCGCTTGGCTTTGTAAATGCGTCTTTGGTCATACCAATCCGTTTTCAGTGTCGCACCTTCCACTCTCTATTAGAATGCTTCTAAACTTCCTGATATCTAAACTTCCTGGTACCTGTTTGATTTTAGTGACCCTAAGTGTAGTTAGCATTTTTTGGACTGCTTTTTGCTGAAGACTATGCATTCGGTTTACTTGATGTTTACACACTTATATCACCCACTCATACTTACTGAAAGGAGAAGAAGCGCCAATCTGCATACCATGCCAAGAACACAGTATACCATATACTGACAAACTGCATAAACCTTGAGCAGATCCTACTAAAGCATTATCAAGAAAATAATTTAAGGGATATTTTTAACAAGGTTGACCCTAAAGATATTCTCAGATTCCTAAGAGAGACGAAACTATACAACAAGATATAGTCAAAAAGTTCCTCTGAATTTAATTTCCACCCATCATACTACAACAACTAATGTTTCGGCATTAAATGTTCCATAAAGGGTTGATTTGCCGTAAAACAAACCAATCTTCTACTTGATGTTTATTTTTTCCCTTTTTACCTGCTGTAAAATATTATAAGTATGGTTAAGAACATCATTTTGTTTGCTTTAAAATAAAACTCATTCTAATCATTTTAAATTTGTTTTGAGATAGAGCAAAGTACTGGAATTATTAAATTTAATCTATTACAGGGTGCCTCTGACCTCAAAAACCCATAAATATTGTAACAAATCCTACAACGTTCCAGTTATTTTTAAGAACCTTGGTAGATATACACTTCAGTCTGTGTATGATCATTCCCCAAAGTTTCAGTTAAATTGGTTGCTTTGCTTAAAAGTTACAATCTTTACAAAACAGGCTCCAAAGCGGTTCTGCGGCGTTGGAGGTAAACTTGAAAACGTTGCGCAAATTCTTTGCTGTGATTACCTCCTTTATTTCACCAATTGTTTGATGGTTGTTTTTGCAAACACTATCCTTGAGATACCCTAACAAAAATAAAAAAATCTGGGTGAGGGAGTTCAAGTCCGTTGAGTGTGGTGTCCACTCAAAGTCACACTTCCTCCTGATCAGTCTCTCTGGAAATCGTTCTCTTAGCCAATGCTAAGGAGACATTTGATGTGTGCGGCGTGGTCCCGTCTTGCTGGAAACACTGTTCGTTTCGATCTATTCCTTTGTTTCATCCTGCACATTAAAAGTTTTATAAAATAATTTTAATTATCTCTTACTAATTGCTAAGATGATGTCGGTATTGCTTTGGCGGAGGTTTGTGGCCATTGACTACTTTCGTTAGACATTGAATTGTGTCACGTCGTGTCCTCCATAGCTTGCTTCACATTTCACCTAATCTGATGAATATTTATGAGCTTTCCTCAACTTAACAAATGTAAAAACTTTTTTGCTCTTATATATAAATATTTGTTAAAAAATAAAATCCATTCATTTGCCTTGGTCAAGACTCTCAGTGGACGAAATTCGTTGGCTATGATACGTTTTTCTTTTGTTTTATTTCTATTTTCTCTTGCAAATAGATTTTATGTAAATGTTTTTTTACATATATATACGGGGTGTCAATAAAGTCACTATATATTTACTTAAGATAAGGATTAAAAAAAGAATTAAATCAACAGTCCAGAAGTATATTATTAACATGCTACTGGTTATTCTGGTTAATAAAAATAAAATCTTAATGAATCAGAACCATTTTAATAATATATTTCTGGACTATTATAACATTGTCACCCTTTATATATATATATATATATATATATATATATATATATATAAAAGATTTTAGATTATTACAATGGGTAATACACATTTCACCGCGTCCTGATGTTATTATCGCGGTTCGTCAGACTCAAATGGTAGAACAGTTGGTCCTCAAAATATCGACCCCACCAAAAAGATATCTTTTCTTTTATTTAATTTTACCCAGACACTTACATGTCTATATTAGAATAGACATTTGTAACAGTTATTTACGAAAATTTCTCTCTCATTCGAAAAAGAACCCCAAAGATAGAGGAAAGCAAGGATAAAGAAAAGATAGACGATTGATCAATATAAAGAAAAGAAAAAAAGGGGGAAAAAGAAAAAAGAAAAAAAGAGAAAAAAAGTAAAAAGGGGAAACAGAAAAAACTGAATGGAAGGCGAGAAGAGAAAAAGAACGGACAAAGAGGTACAATGAAAGGAAATGCAGTATCAAGAGAAATAAATGTTGACATCATTTCCTATAAGAGCGTCTCAAAACACGTAACTGTTCTCTTAGAAAAACATGGAAAAATTTAACTATGAAATTTAATTTCAAACATACTGGGATATATTTACGATACAAGAAAAATGTACATCATAATTTTAGTACAATTTGAAAAAATAACTACTCTTACTATTATTTTAAAAATAAATAAAAATAAATATATATATATATATATATATATATATATATATATATATATGTACTACTGACAATAATTATTACGCCACCCCAGTTTTTTAAGGAAAATGATTTATTTCATACTATATTTAGTATTTATTGCCAAGTGGATAATTCTATGAGAAAATAGAATGTTTTTTTGTTATTATTACTTTGAAAAATTTTACAAGGAAGCAAAGATGAAATCGTCCAAATCACCCGAAATTTTCTTCATTCTTTCATTGATGAAACTGCAATATAGGTAATTATTAAATATTTATAAATTCATTTGATGCACATGTTATTGTGCAGTATTAACAAAAACACATTCTATTTTAATTTACAATTATTCACGTGGCATTAAATACTTAAAAATAGTATGAAATACATCAAGAATGACTTGATAAGTATCATTCAGATTCAGCTCTATCGGAAACAACAGTTAACAGGTTGTATGCTGACTTTAAACGCGGTGTCGCTCAAAATCGGCAATTGTCCAGGAAAACACCAAAAATTCACAAACTCGTATTGGCCAATCGTAAATTGAAGTTGCGCTAGATAGCAAGGAGTTGAACATATCAGAAGTTAGTGTATATCATTTTGCAGGAAAATTTGTCAATGGGAAAGCTGTGTTTAAAGAGGGTACTGCGTTTGTCCACAGTCAATCAAAACAACGCATCGACGATTTAGAGCGTTGTTTGCAACTGCTTTAACGCAATAAGAGTTTTTGCGTAAATGTGTGACATTGGATAAAACATGGATCCACGACTTCACTCCAGAGTCAAATCGGCAGTCAACTGAGCGGGCAGCAGCAGGTGAAAGCCGTCTAAGGCGACCAACGACGCAAACATCAGCCGGCAAGTTTTTGGCCTCCGTATTTTGGGATGCACATTGATTACCTTGAGAAAAGAAGAACCATCAACAGCGAATATTATATAGCATTATTTGAAGGAAGAAATCACCAACAAAACTGCCACAAATGAAGAAGAAAAAAGTGATCTTTCACCAAGACAACTCACCGTGTGACAAGTCGATCACAACGATGGCAAAACTACATGAATCACACATTGAACTGCTACGCAATCTACCTTATTCTTCTCATCTGGTTCTCATTGACTACTGGATGTTTGATGACCTTAAAATTATGCTGCAGGGAAATAAATCTGGCACAACGGAGAAGTGATGTCGGAAACTGATGTGTATTTTGAGGACAAAGAATAATCATTCTACAAAAAAAGCATCGAATTGTTAAAGAACGTTGGAATCAGTGTATTACCTAAGATAGATAGATAGATAGATAGATAGATAGATAGAGAGAGAGAGAGAGAGAGAGAGAGAGAGAGAGAGAGACTATGTTTATGAATAAAGTCGAGTTTTACCTAAAAGTTGTTGTTTCCTTAGTTTAGCTCAGGATTTATTGAGTGATGTATTAGGATGTGTTTCCACGCTTCTCAAAACCTCCCAATCAGAAGCCTTGTTGCTGAATGCAATTTATCATCATATCCGGAACAATATATATATATACATATATATATATATATATATATATATATATATAGATAGATAGATAGATAGATAGATAGATAGATAGACAGACAGACAGAGAGACATAGAAGGAGAGAGAGAGAGAGAGAAAAACGTATTCCAAATATGAAGTTAGCTTTATTGTAGAAATCTAATTTTTTCATTCGATAATAAAGGGTTGTTTCTTGGGGGCGTGATTGTAGGTCAGCCTGCCCTTCTTTATCTACGCACATCACCTCCTTAAAATGCAAAGATGGTTAATCCCCGGGGCCTCTTCACTGACACACAGAGGAACAGGAAAGAAACACCGCATTTGGTCGAATAATTTCGCTGCAGTTATAACTTTAATTTAAGTAATCATTCTGCATTTGGAGATTTGCAATTAGTGTTAGCATTTCTAGTGGGCCCATTTCTTTGGGAAACAGAACACGAAAGAGCAAAGAAAAGAAGTTGAAGGCAAAAACACGACTCAATTATTCTCTCTTGTTGTTCATTTTTGACATGGATTTTTCAGTATTTTTTCCATTAAGATTAGCTTTTTTATTATCAAAATGTAGTGATTTGCAGAGAATATAACTGAATATATATATTTGAATATTAAGCTTACGCACACACATATATAAACATAGATAAACGAATACTGTGTATGTGTAATTTTTCTGTGTATTATGCATAATATTTTTAATATTTATAGTATAAATACAATGTTCATACTATATAAATACATTATATAAGAATATTATATATATTATATGTGGAATATATATTTCATAATAAAAGTATATATATATATATATATAATATTTATTATTGATTATACTTTAGAACATGTACAAACTAATACAAAATTGTACATTTTGTATTAGTTTGTAATTTGTACATGTTCTAAAGTATAATTATTAATAAATATTCATTGCTTTTAAATTTTCAATTAATGTTTTGAACATTGCAATTATTTTCTTCGTTTCTTATTTATTTGAATATATATATATATATATATATATATATATATATATATATATATATACTGTTCCAATATTCATTAATCTGTACTCAAATTTCTTTTAAACATAACCACACACTCCACTACAATATGTTTTAAGTTTAATATTGTCATTTTAAATTTCCTCATTAATATATATATATATATATATATATATATATATATATATATATATTACCCAGTAAATGAACCACATTTTACTGCCTGATGATAGTATAATGAACACCGAAACATAATAGTTTTTGGTATGCAGTATACTTTTATTATTACAATAATAATAACTATATATCTATAAATGCACTAATTCTGTATTGAGCACTTTTTATAAAATGTATATATTAAACTTTGGAATAAATTTAAATCCATTAATTATATATATATATATATATATATATATATATATATATATATATATATATGCTTTTATGCAAGGAATTCAACTGGAACTCGACTCTCCGATTTGTCGTTCTGTGCTGGTAGCCATGGCACCAAAATGCACATCTTTAACATCAACCGAATATTTAATATTCTCGAATATTTGCCCCGGTTGATAGTACAAATTCACAGTTTTATTATAGAAAAAAGAACAGACTGTGTATTCAAATACGAGTATCCATTATAAATAATATTCGGGATATCTATATATATATATATATATATATATATATATATATACCGAATATTATGGATCAACATTTCTGTTGATAGCATGGTGCGGTACCTGGTCGCTACAGAGGTTGCACAAGTAGTGCAAATCCTCCAGGATGTCACATCATTACGTGCCGTTCCAAGAAGGTTTGCTGTGTCTCCTAGCACAGTCTTAAGAGTATGGATGAAGTTCCAGGAGACAGGTAGTTATTCCAGGAGAGCTGGACAGGGCCATAGAAGATCCTTAAACCCGCAGCAGGATCGGTATCTGCGCTTTTGTGCAAGGAGAAATAGGATGAGCACTGCCAGAACCCTACAAAATGAACTCGGACAGGCCACTGGTGTTAATGTTTCTAACAAAACAATCAGAAACAGGCTCCATGTAGGGGGCTTTGTGTTCACTGACCAGCACCGTAGAGCTCGACTAGCATTTGTCATAGGTCACCAGAATTGGCAATTACGCCACTAGCACCCTCTGCTCTTTACCGATGAGAGCAGGTTCAACCTGAGAACATGCGACAGACGTGAAAGGGTCTGGAGATGCCGTGGAGAACGTTATTATGTCTGCAACATCATTCAGCATGACCGGTTTGGTGGTGGGTTAGTGATGGTCTGTGGAGGTATATCCCTGGATGGAGGCACAGACCTCTACAGGTTAGATA
>JBBBDQ010001725.1:2317500-2402500 GCA_037127315.1 Ascarosepion bandense
TCCGGTTCTTCCTTACAGTTAAGAGTTAAATAACAGGGCAGATTGGGTTCTATAGCCTTGACTGGCAACCAGTCTGCCGCAGAAAGCAATGGCAACCTACTGTGGGAAAATATTCTTTCGAGACATGATCGCCCAAGCGTGTTTCACATATGGCTCTTAACTGACTGACATTTTATAGCTAACTGAACAAGAATATATTTTATCTCTTGTTGAAAGCGTACGATTGCATTCGAAATATATTTAGTTGAAGGCATAAAATTGTATTCAAATTATTTAGGTTTCTAAAATAATCCATATAGGTTGATAAACCGTAAAGCAAAAATCAACAAACAAACAAACTTTCTCTGCTGTATCTTGCAGGGACCGTCGAAAGCCCACCGGATCAAAATCCAGGGTTTTCTTACTCATGATGGTGGAAACCCTAGCTGATTGACCATGTTTGAACCAATTAGGAGTTGGTGATAGGCCTCGTTTATTATAATAATAATAATTATTATTATCATGTTTTTTAATTAAATAAAGCTTGGTTGCAGATCATCAATAGATATTACAGGAATATAGAGCGCAGGAGAATGTGCTGGAAGCAGAATGAAAAGCAATAAATTATTTCAAAGTCTTTCACCCAAAGAGATCATGCTGCGTATATAGTAGGATTACCGTCCTTTCTACAAGAGAGTCGTCATTCGAAGATTCAAACGATTAATACGAACAAGTACTGTTCCGAATTTCAAATGAATTACTTGCATTCATTTACTAGCAAATACCCTTAAGACAGGTATTAATCCGTCTCTTTTCTTTCCAGCTAGGATTAAATAAAAGGACAGATTGGGATCTGTAGCCTTGTATGACAACCAGCCTACCGAAGAAAATAATGGCAACCTACTGCGGGAAAATATATTCTGCTCAGTCAGTCATGATCACCTAAGCGTGTATCACATATAGCAGTTAACTGACCGACTGTGCCAAACACCAAAGTAATAATGTAATTTACTAAGCGCAGCTTAGATGTGGCACAAGGCCGAAAGTATGGGGCACCCAGTGAGGATCGAACTCACTACTTAATTGCAATAGTGCTAGCGAGACAAGCTTGCTAACCATTACACCACCTCGAGTAATAATGATTAATAAAAATAATATAGAAGTTATTTAGAGCAAAAGATATGAGGTTTTATCTGTATATTTCAGCGTTTCTTCCTTTTTCTTTTTTGGTGACTAAGAATAAATTGTTGCACTGGCTCGGGTGATTCGTTTATATTTTCTAGAAATTATAGCTTTGAATTGCCATTTGTTTTAGTATTTACTAAATAATCATTAAAAAGGTAACCTGGCAGTGTTGTTGAGAAAAATGTCTAATGAATCTGAATTATGAAGTTATTGCATAAGATGATGGAATAAAAAGGTAACTGTTTTCATCAATAACGTTAAGGTCGAAAATAAAACAAGGCGTTACATTTTTCCTCAACATTGATTAACCACGTTCATTTCAGGATGATTATGGCATTCGACAATTAATTTTCTTTTGTTCTCCAAAATCAATCGCTCCAAGTGGAGCATAAGCCATCGACTATTCCTTACCGTCGAATTGTTTTTTTGTTTTTTTTTTTACAGCAAACCCCGTTAACCTCCAGGGGAGATAAAGTGCCATAGGTGATACACGCTTAGGCGATCAGGTATCTTTCGATCTATGACTGACCAGGGAGAAGATTTTCCCGCAGTAGGTTGCCATTACTTTTCGCAGTAAATTAGTTGCTAAACAAGACTATAGGACTTAATCTGTTCTGCCACTTAGCCAATAGCTGAAAGGAGAAAAGATGAATTAATTACTTTTTCCAAGGATATTTGCACGTAAGTAAACGCAACAAATTCAACGCACAGCCCCTGACTATTAATCTCAGTTCTTAAAGCGAACATCTTTTGCACGAGTCTCACTATTTCTTTTCTTACAATATAAAAGTTTTAATTGTAAATATTTTTCGTAATTCTTATTCTAACATTGTCCTTTTAGTAAGAAATATCTGATCTTGAAAATACTACATTATCATCGAGTAAGAGAAAATATTATTCATACAAACTACATACGCACATGTAGAGTGTTGGGTTGTGATAATGTTTAGCGCCAAGAATTTTGACTGATAAAAGGTTTTTCGGCGAGCAGATCTTTATCCTAAAGTGCTGAATATCGGCGTAAAGATAGAGCGTTGGTATATTTAATGCATAGAATTTGTAAATTTAACTGAGCAGGTTCATGCTGACTTCGAAATTTTGAGAGGATATTGTTATGATGCCCTCACATATCGAGACTGGGTTTCTTGCTCTTATATATACAATATTTACGCTCTCACACCCTGATTGAGCACTCTGGGAAAATAGTAGACTTTGATAAACAATAGCTACTCTGGCATGTACGCATTGCTCATTCAATGAAATGAATTAGAGCGCTCTAGCTATTGGGCGCGTATAATGATATGCGCTAAAAAGTTTGACTACTTCCACTAAAGGCCCATAGACCAGTTGTAGAGTCGCCGACTGACGCCATTTCGGTCGGGTTTCAATCCTGGGTAAAAAAGCAATCGGAGTCTAACCGTACTGATTAGCTGTGATACGGCGAAACAGATCTGTCTGCGGATGACAATACACATATATATATATATATATATATATATATATATATATATATATATATATATATTTGTCACTTTATATGAGCAGGTTTATGCTGACTTCGAATTTTCGTGAGGACACCGTTATGATATCTTCACATATGGAGGTGAACTTGCTCAGTTAAAGTGACGAATTTTTTTTGCATTGAACCTACAACGCCATGTCTCCAGGCTGATATTACTAAGAAGTAATACTCCCTGTCAAATTGATTGTGGTGAGATTAAAACTCGGTTCTCATGATCGGAACGCAAGCGTTCTAAGCTTTAGGCTAATAAAGGCTGAGAGCGATGGGTTTTCTATACTTGTATAGAGTTTTCTTCATGAGCTAGAAATTAAGAAAAGATTTTTAGATATTTATTTTGAAATGACAACATGACTCACCATATATCTTACCTTCAGCGATTTACCTGGTAGGAAGATATTTTCGTGTTCATGACAGGATTCTGCTGCGAAATACATTTTGTATGAAAAAAATGTCTGTTGCTTGTTTAAAAAATTGATTTTAGACTAACATATTTATTTATTTGCTTCCTATTCATTTTGGGAAAGACATAAGAGTAATCACGAATCTCTACTGGCAGCAAACCGATTCATACAGACAGGTAACGAATTCAGCAGATATACAAAGATAGAAAGGGGCGTAAGACAAGGATGTGTCTTTTCACCGGATCTATTCAACTTGTACAGCGAGACTATTCTGAGAACCCTAGATGTTATGCCAGGATTTGTCATCGAAGGCCACAATTTGAACAACATAAGGGACGCAAACGATACAGTGCTAATTGCAGACACAGAAAGAAAACTACAAAACCTTCTACAGAAGATAGATGAAGAGAGTGATAAGAAAGGACTACAAATAAACTGCAAGAAAACAGAATACATGGTCATCAGCAAAAAGAGCAACCCAAAATGCCAAATACAGGTAGGAGATATTAAAATCGAGCAGGTACAAAAATTTAAATATATGGGAAGTGTTCTAACAGAAGACAGAAAGTGCGACACAGAGATAAAAAGGCGAATTAACATGGCGAATCACGTGTTTCAGAAGCTGAGTAGAGTATTAAGAGACAGGAAAATTTTACTAGAAACAAAAAAGAGAGTACTGGATTGCTATGTGATGTCAGTTCTTCAACATGGGAGTGAATGCCGGACAATATCATCGAAGATAAAGAAAAAACTTGAAGAAACTGAAATGTGGTTCTACAGAAGGATGCTGCGGATAACATGGATTGAGAATGTGAGCAATGATTAAGTTTGTAATGGATGGAAACGAAAAGGAATTTAATACTGAACATCAGGAAGAGACAACTAAAGTTCCTGGAACATGCAAAGAGGAAGGGGGGCTTGGGGAAACTGATACTAACAGGCCAGATAGAGGGAAGGAGAGACAATGGAAAACAGCGTGTAACGTACTTGACTGGCCTAAGCGGGTGGATGGCAGAACGGGGGTTGCGTGGTGTAACAGGACAAAGCTAAGATCGACTAGGGATAGGGAGAAGTGGAAAGACATGATCGCTTACAACTTGAAAGTACAAGGAATATAGAAGAAGAAGTCTAAACTCAAACGTGTTTATATATATATCACGAAGAAGTTTTTATTTTTAAAATTCCAATTTAAATACTAGGTATAAAAAATGGAGTTGATATATATATATATATATATCAACTCCATTTTCGATACCTAGTATTTAAATTGGAATTTTAAAAATAGAAACTTTTTCTTGAAACTTTAATTTTAGCTTCAGTGAAAGGCAAATGATTTAATTTACTATTTTCACAAAGCAAAATACTCTGGTGTATTTTAAATAGAATTTAAATTCATTGTAATCTAAAATTTTGAGATGTTTTTTTAAATTTGTAATTTTTCGGCCAGTTTTTGAACGATCGACACATTTATAACCAAAATTTTATTTTCCATTTTAAAAATTTTGACAAAATAAAATATACATCTGTCACTCGTTATTTTAAAAAAATTATAAAATTTAAAGTTAAATTAATCTAATTTGAAACAAATATTACTTATTTTTGGTATGAAATATAATATTTCTTAATAACAAAGGTTTGACTTTCTAGTAGGCGATGACAGCAGCTGTTATTAATCAATCTGGAAATACGGGGACCAAAACTTAATATAACCCAGTTAAACATTTCATAAGGAGATCAAGCTATAAAACATGTGACATTTTAATGATAAGTCCCTTACAAGTTTCCATAGTAGAAGAAAATGTGCAGTTTAACATAATAAAAAAATAACCTAAATTATTTCAAAAATCTTAATTCTAAATGATTTGTATTAAGCTTATGAATTCTCGATTTGCAAATAAAGTCTATTTTTAATGAATTAATAACCGAAGACACTGAGTACTTGGAATAACTTTCAAAAGATATTTGAAACTTTAATTAGCAAAGAAAAAAACGAAAAAAATTCTTATAAAAATTAATTATTCATTGAAATTTTTCTTCTTCAGAATATGATATCCAAAAATTATATTATTTATAAAATCAATGAAAACTTTAGCTGCATTAAAAACAGCGTAGTTTTAATGCATTTTTGATTTTACTACTCAGAGCAGATTTTTGGATAAATAGTCTGGTCATTAAAAAAAAATACATGATTTACATTCCTGAATTAGTCCTGCATTTAACTAATAAATAAAAAAAATGGCATAGATAATGTATTTCTCGAATTTTTTGGCAATTAATTAGAATAAGAGGAAACAGATGTAAAAAAATATTTTACTAAGATTTTTTAAACACAATAATTGCATAAATAGTTTCATTCATTTGTGAATAAATCCTGAAAGTTTCATTTCAGGCAGTTGATTTTTGCAAGAATTTTCAAATAAATGTGTCCTTCAACGTAAAAAAAAACGACTTGCGTAATATTACGCTTTGCTTAATAGTAATTTTAAGTAAACATATCGCGAATCGATGACGGAAAACAAAAAATGAAATTTTATCTAAAATTTAGAACGGATTAAAAAATTTGAAAAATAATTGCAACAAAATTTGATCTTTCCTCTTGATAACAGCATAAATATTTTGAGAAAACGTTGTTTTTATTAACTTTGAGCCATTTTAGAATTATGCTATGCTGTTTTTTCGGCAATTGAATGGAGGTATCTATATATATATATAGTCATTGAAAGACAAGAACTTAACCCCTATGAGTAAATGAAATATCATTAAAAGATCTAACACACCCATCAACTTCAAAGATTGCTGTCGCTTATGCCTGAATGAAAAACACCAGTTGGACCTGCTGAATCTGAGGAGGGAACTAGTTTTTAAATGTCGACATAAGAGCCATTTTACATTGTGTTAAACTTTTAGCCCCTCATTCATTCTTCTGAATTCTTTACACACATCACACTATGTTACGGAATATATATTGTATATTTGTACCTTATTGTTATATGTGTCGAATGTTTTTTATACGGGTTTATATATGTCTATGGTATTGCTTACATATTTGTTTTTGCAGGTGTATGAGTGTATATACGTGTGTTCGTATATGTGTATATATATATCTGTGTGCGTGTACATATATGTGTGAAAATGTATATGCGTGTGTGTGCGTACGCATTTAAGTGTGTGTGTGAGTTGTATGTGTACATATATAGATTTTTTACATTACTATAATTATACTGTATTATAACTGTACCGTTGACCGAAAAAATTACCTACATTATTAAGTTATATTGTACTATTATTATTGTATTGTTCACTGAATAATTAGTATAATTTTGATTATATTGTGGTGTGGTGGTAATTGTGATTAAAACGGATTAATTAACTATCATATCTTAATTTTTTAAATTTTTGTTAGGTTTTTAAAATTCCAATATCTTATCCTTTCACTTGTAATATGTAAATTTATTTTTAAACTAAATAATTAAGTTTAAGCAACTAAATTTAAATAGAATAATTAGGCTTACTTTTAAATTAAATTTTTTAAGCTTTATATTGTATTCTATTTGTTTTGTTGAGTGTATAATTAGTATAATATGGATTATATATAATATGGATTATATATAATTATATATATTATTATTATATATAATATGGATTATATATAATATGGATTATATATTGGTGTGATGGTGTTTGGGATTACAACTGATTGATTAACTATTATCTCTTAAATATTTTTAATTTTTTGACCCCAATTTCTTATCCTTTCACTGTTAAGATATAATATATATTTTTTTATTTTCATTTTCTCCTATCATCTGTTCTTTCTAATTCAAATTTATTCCTCTTTTCTTTCTTCTTCTTCCCTTTTTGTTTACGCTTTAAGATACTTAACCTTCCTTTTTAACGCTCTCTCTCTCTCTCTCTCTCTCTCTCTCTCTCTCTCACTCACCTAACCCCCTTCCTTTACGTTTCAAATCTACGGGTCAGCAGTCTAACTGACTTGCTGAATGTATCTTTAGATTTAAGTTGACATCCGCTCTTACGCGTGCTCTTTGATTATATGTTGCGTATATATATGAGTATGTATGAATATGTGTGTGTATTCGCCGAACTGATGTAATGATGTATTTTTTCTTAAATTTTCTCTTTTAAGGGAGCGTTCTTTATTTTTATTCCGTTTTTTAGGCCTTTGTGAATTTCATTCGTGTAAAATCTTCTATACAATAAAGACGGAAACTGATGATGGTTCGCCTGAAATAGGCCATCCTTCCGATTTACCATGAAATAATGTGTCTGTCTTAATTTCTTCTTATATTTGCTCTATATGTATTTATATACATATATATTTAGAGCTCTCTTAGAGAGTTCTACCACTGTATGTACAGGATACTCCTTTGGATTCTTCTATATCTACACCGCATGCTGATATATATATATATATATATATATATATATATATATATATATAGATAGATAGATAGATAAGTGTTAAAGTGTGGGATAAAGCATATGTAAATATGAAATATAAAAGCGGAGACTGACGTCAATAGTCTGTTTCATGCATGAACACAATCTTCAGTCCTGAAGACTGATGTTCAGGCAGGGAAATGACCGTAGCCCCTCGGTATTTGCCTCGGTATTCGTTTCCATACTTAAACATCAATCCTCAAGACTGATGGTCGCGTTCAGGCATGAAACAGACTGTTGACGTCATGATGACTTTTATATTTACTTATGTTCTGCCTAGACATTCGAATCTGTGAATGTTTCAGAATGAAGGCATACTACCCTCTCCACACCCATATTTCTTATACCATCCGGTAGTAGATAGTTCTTATCACAGATTTACACAAAGAAACAATTATTAATTTACATTGAAAACAATGTCAGCGTGGGCACTCTTATATTTGCGAGTAATTTTTGCTATGAATGACACAGTTGTAAGAAAATAGGAATTTGATTTTCAATGCATACTTTTTTTTTTAATCATTTCACCCCAAGCAAGGCATTCCACTGCCACTATTGCGCATGGGGCTACATAGGGGAAGGTAAAGAGAAGGAGTGGTTAGACATAGGGAATGTCAGGAGGAAGGTCACAGATGAGTAAGGATACCGAGAATGAGGGTTGGGCAGATGGGAAGAGTGTTTGATAGAATGGGAGCAGGTTAGTGTGTTAGGAGGTGTCTATTGACCTTACATATAAATTCCTGGAGATTGTAGCCGTCGGGGAAGCAATCGTGTGGAAGGGAATTCCACAGTCGGGAAGTGCGAGGAAAGAAACTGTTGGAGTAGAAGTTGCGGTTGCATTTTATCGGTTTCACTGTAAAAGGGTGGGATCTAGTTGCCAATCTAGTATCTCGTGCAAATTCGTATTTAGGGGGCACCAGTGATCTAAGTTCAAAATACGTCATTTTAGCGTTGATTTTGGGAATTTGTTACTGTCTTCAAGGTTCTATATGAAAGTATAGACATATTTCACGCTTTCTACATCATCCACACACAAAAGACGAATTTCCATCTGCTACATCGAGGTATGGATGCTCTTTCTACGTCTTAGCGTTAGAAGTTATTTTCGAAGATCTGAGACCTCTCAAAATGTTTTAATATATAAATCAATTATCTTCTTCTATGTACCGTGGACGTAGGCGATTATGACTTTCCACGTCTCTCTATCCCTGGAGGCTATTAGCACACTTTCTCCTGTTATCCCACCAAACCCCGCTTTGCCACCCACTTGGTCAGGATCTTCAAATAGGTTAACCGCTGCTTTCCACTGTTTCTCTTTCCCTGTGTCTGACTTGTGAGTATCACATTCTCCAAGCCATTTGTTCTCATCACATGTCCTAAGAACTCCAGCTGTCTCTTCCTGATGCTCAGTATAAATTTCCTTTTTGTTTCCATCCTTTCTAAATCCTCATCATTGGTCACATGCTCAATCCATGATATTCATGATATTATACTTGATTCAATTTACACCATTTCCTAGAACAGGATAATCGTGTATAAATGAAGGATTTCGCAAATTCGAAGTGGCACAAAACAAGCATTTGAAAGGCGGTGTATATTTGCGTACGCACACACACACGTGCCTGCAAGCGCACATAGGTACCCACACACAAACACACACACACACACACATACAGGCGCCTGCACGCACAAACATGTACACTCACATATGCGCGTGCATTTCTAAAACTTATAATGTACCTTTAACTGCTGTATATTCACGCCCGCATGCATTGACTTATTGGTTAACCTATCTTAACCTTTTAATTTCCACCACACTTTAATGTCTGGATATGGCAAAAATGTCTTGTTTCTAAATTTTTAAATATATATATATATATATATATATATATATATATATACCAATTTCAACAGTAAAATCATTAACTGCCTGATGAGGAACTAACAAGTAATACCGAAACACGACAGCTCTCGTGTTACAGTGAAATATGTTTTTTATAAACACCCATGATAAAAAATATTAGCACAAATACTGCTCTACTGAGTTTCGAGCACTCTTCAAAAAAGTAATTACTGTGAACAGTAGACTGTTAACCCATTCATTTGTACTACTCCATATATATATATATATATATATATATGAACAAATTCTTAGTAGTACAAAACTTAAAAATAGTGAGGAATAAGCGAAAATTGGAAGACATTTTTATACTAAAAACTAAAATAAACGACTGGTTTCGTCCCAGACCTTATCAAGTTTATTTCAAGTAAATTTCTGTAAGCGTAATAAATAAAAGATTATAATGATAGAGTGGAAAAAATGCAAGGGAACTAGAGTCCAATAACATTAAAACCCAGAAAGCAGTCTCTCTGTTTGCAGGTAGAAGGCTTGCGGGATTTGATGTATATGAACTCCAGAAACATCAAATGATATAGAGAGTGCGACCTTGATAGTACAGTCACACAGTCAGCACTCTATCCAACAACACAATTCCTGCTGTTTATGGCATCTTGTGCTATGGATGACCCGGATGTATTCACCAGTTGGCTACTACTTGCAGCCGGATTCATAATTCTGGGAGGTAAATGTTGTTTCAATCTATAATCCAAATGTTATTTCTCATAACATCTATGCACACACACACACACACACACACACACACACACACACACACACACACACACACACACACACATATATATATATATATATATATATATATATATATGTATATCAGACATAGTGCAGCTACTTGAGTAGATGCCTCAGTTGGCACTTATCAGATAAAAGTGCTATTAAAGAACATCTATCAACTCACAGTTTACTAGAACCCTTAAGAAAATTCTGGTGGGAAACATGAACATTTATATAATTTTCATTACCGGAAAAATCACGATATTAGAGAGGCTCTATATCTTCTCCTAATATCAATATCAGCCTATTTAACAGTGGAAATGGAGTTGTAAAAATTAAAAAATATAATAGAAAGATGCTCACACGAATTTCAGCCACGCGATCGCTTGGAATAATCGTTCCTATTCAGATCAACACATAAATAAAATAAAAATTAAACAAGCAAAACACGTGGAAAACAAACGGCATCAAAAACTGAAACATCATTTAAAAACTAAATAAAACATTATTAAACTTTCCTTGTCTGCTATATTTCATGAAAATGTTTAAAAATAGGTCGCTGCCCAAATATCCATCAATATATATATATATATATATATATATATATATACGTTCTCGACGCTGTTTGAGCACTCTGGAAGAATGATGGACTTTGAAAAACAGTAGCTACTCTGGCATCTACGCATCGTTCATTCAGCAATGAATTAGAACACTCTCAGCTATTGGGCGTGTATAATGATAATATACACGCTAAAAACTCTACCTCCGAGCGCCCGTAACTCAGAGATAGAATCGCCGACTGACGACCAATTCGGTCTGATTTCAATCCTGGGTAAAAAGTAGTAATCGCACTGATGAGCTGTGATACAGCGAAACAGATCTGTCTGCGGATGACTATATATATATATATGTGTGTGTGTGTGTGTGTGTGTGTGTGTGTGTGTGTGTGTGTGTGTGTGTAAATTCAGATAAAACTTAGCGGGGAGGTAGCCATGTCATTTTAAGTCATGCATTCTTCAACCCCTTATAAACAGAGAATGAGGAAAGATTCTAAGCTTAGAGGTTAGCGCCAGTAAAGCAAGGGATTGAAAGGTATTGGTTTTATTAGGGTAAACTGATTTTTACCGCTGCTATATATATATATATATATATATATATATGTGTGTGTGTGTGTGTGTGTGTGTGTGTAGAAGAAAGAGTGCGAAAATCGAAGAAAAGAAATAACCTTTCAAATGCAACTCAACAAATTTAAGTATAAAAGTAATTAACTAAAGTGAATGAAAAAGTCACAGTTCCTATCAAGCAGTTTAACAAAAACATTTTTGTTTTTCATTTTACAACCCAGAAGACAGGAAATGCGTTCATATGAGTGAAATATTTATGCGAACTTTTATTATTTACATTATTTTTTGTATGTGTGTAATTACCAGCAGCTAGCAAACAAGCTATCAACAGTGAATATTTTTTTTTGCTGCTACAATTACGTTTGTTTGTTAACCTCGCTCGTATGTTTTTTGTGTTTTATGACTTACGTCAAAAGCAAGAATTATTTGAGAATGTAGTTACAACTCAAATAATAAGTTACTTTGAGTATGTGAAATGTTATTTTGAAACTACAGTATTATTCAAAATACATCAGTCAAGAAATATTGAAAATGTATTTCCTAATCTTTAACATCTAGTAGAAGAGAAAAGAGTTTAAACAATTTTCTGCGTGATCTTTCAATTCTTTCAAACGATAAGGAAAAGATGTCTGCAGTTTGAAAAGCTTTAATTGTGTTTGAGATAACGTCGCTGATTGGTTAATAAATGATAATATGGATTTGAATTTTAAGCTGGTGTGATCCTACTTTATCACAGAAATGACTTGGTGACTCTGTGAGCCGAATTTTGCATAGAATTGAGATTTTGGATATGTTATTTAAATGTATAGAATTTTTTCCACAATTTTTAACGTTGTTCTTCATATGCATTTCTAAAAACGTTATTTCTAGTGGATACACATATTTGAGTTACTGTACCTTGTTCCGATTTTTATTTTTTAAATCATGAAATTAATAACAACTAGGATAAACTGAGAAGTTCTACGAAAGAAAAATACTGCACCGGACATGAATTTAACTTTTTTTTTGATCGGGGAATCCACTGTTTTGAGCCAAAGTATTCTTTAGCAGCTTGTCCACGGAAACCAGTCCGTGAGAGCAAGGTTTGAATGATCTATTTAAGGAATTCGATTTTCTTTTTGGAACTTCTACGAATGTACATCTGCTATATTTAGTTTCATACTCGAAATAGGTAATTCGAACTTTGCTCATCAAAGGTTAAGAAGAAAACTCCCATCAATACAAGAAAGAGCGATAACATCTACTGGACTTTAGAAAACTATCTTCTTGAAAAATATTTTAAGAGAAATATTTTATAAATTTCAACAGACGATAATCCTGGTTATTCGTTTAAAGAATGTTTCTTTATGAAGGTTAATATTACCATTACCATTTCTTTATGAAGGTTAAAATTGCCATTCCCATTTCTTTATGAAGGTTAATATTACCATTACCATTTCTTTATGAATGTTAATATTACCATTACCATTTCTTATGAAGGTTAATATTACCATTACCATTTCTTAATGAAGGTTAATATTACCATTACCATTTCTTAATGAAGGTTAATATTAACATTACTATTTCTTTATGAAAGTTAATATTACCATTACCAATTCTTAATGAAGGTTAATATTACCATTACTATTTCTTTATGAAGGTTAATATTACCATTACCATTATTTATGAAGGTTAATATCACCATTACCATTTCTTAATGAAGGTTAATATTACCATTACTATTTCTTTATGAAAGTTAATATTACCATTACCATTTATTTATGAAGGTTAATATTACCATTACCATTTCTTTATGAAGGTTAAGATTACCATTACCATTTCTTTATGAAGGTTAATATTACCATTACGAAAATTTTATTTTTATGTACTTGAATTACTAATATTTTCGAATAAATTATTGAAATAAATAAATAAATAGATGCACGTCTAGTTCTGAGCCGGATACATATGTGAATTCATTACTCAAAGATTAATTTTCATGTTTATTTTGCAAAAAAAAAAACAAATCCTGTAGTTACTCTTTGTCTCAAGAGTCATTTACTTGTAGCGGAATTCAACCTGGGTAGGTTTAGCCGGTTTCTTCTTTAAGAAGCTGCACTGGAATTTTTTATCACTACAAGCGGTCCCTAACCGCATGTGGTGTGAAGATTTTCAGGCAGTAGGCTGTGGGAGACTGGTTTCCAACCACATCTATAGAACTCAGTCTATCTTGCTATTTACCCATATCTGAGGGGAGAAAAGATGTGAATGAAATAGATTTGACTGGAATTTGAACTCGGCTCTCCGATTTCTTAATCCGAGCCGCTATCCATCATGCCTCCCAAGAGTCAATGGCCTAATTTGAATGCGAAGTAATCTTCCATTTACAGACACTTTGGATATCTCGTGAATATTGACCAATTAATTCCAGATAAGATATTGTAAGGTTTGGGATTTGGCTGGTATATTTTTCGGTAATTACTCTTTCGTTTCGTTTAAGACAAAATAGTGTTTTCTATACAAAATGATTTCAGCCTGCGAGAACCAAATATAAAGAATTTATTTTTGATTTTCTTATTTGTTTTTTTATTCCGTGAATATCAGAATTTGACGCACAAGCATAAGCCGAGAACACCGAAGATTTTTATAGGGAACTAGAATAACTTTTGTGACAATATAATAACAATTTCGCAGGAATCATATTTTTATTTTCTCTGGGATGCATTTTCAGAATAAAAATTTGCTGGACCCTCTCCAAAAGAAAATTTGGTGAAGGGGCTCAAGTATCCCTACATCAAAGACGACACAAACAGAGGCGGATTCGAAGTCAAAAAACATAACATTGATAACTCTCCAATTGGCGGTCATCAGTTACTAGATTCTTCATACGTGTTATAATGAAAAAATTAACAATAAATATTCCTAACTATTTATAAGGGGACTAGTGCATGCAATTATACGTGTCTCATAATAATATTTAAAATTTTTGAAATCATATTTATTTTGGGCATATGACTTTTTTGACACTGTTCCTAAACCTTTTATTATCTTTCAATCATGCCGCTTCACTTAATACTCTTTTTCGCCGCAACTATTAGGCGTGTCAAAACTATGAGGTGCACCGCACCATTTAGAAACTACTGGCCTAACCGATAGCAACACATGTAGCGTACGATAAAGTTTCACCAGAATCTACATTGAACCATATTGTTGCTAGATCTAGTCTATGAATCTAAAGGTTGATAAATTCCAAAGAACCATCTGAAACTTTATAACTCCTAACCTGGCATCTCGGCTTCAATCACTTTCCCAACTCCCTAATCTAGCTTCATGTGTCTTTCCTGTAAAAAGGTTCATAATAATTGTTCTGGTGTGTGTTTCTTTTTGGGACATTGACTGCATGAATTTAAGCGTAGAACCAGTTTGGGAGCAAAGACTCATCAATTAACATTTGAAATTATTAGATGCAACCGTATATTCTATTTTAATAGTTTTTAGGTTCACATTTCTGGCCTATTGAATTTTGTCCCAGGTCATTTCTTTCATTTCAATTAATATTTACAAAAAATTAAATGCAATGTCAAGGATATTCTCCTCTTTCTTTGAAATATTTTCTTTTTATTGTTCTCTCTTTTCAAAAATTTTTTTTTCCAGTTTGTCTCTTAGTAATCCTTTACGTCTTACTCGTTTTATCGTCTTGTTTGGGATGAAAAGTTGCTGAGTTGAAAATAAGAGTTGACCAAAATAGTCTTCCAATTCGGATTTTGTCAATCATATTTTATTCAAATCGTGGATTCTAAAATCAAACAGGTACAGAAATTTAAATACCTGGAAAGTGTTTTGACAGAGAATAGAAAGTGTGACACTGAAATCCGAAGACACATTGGCATGGCCAAGGGCAAATTTCCAAATCTAAGCAGAGTATTGAAGAACAGAAGGATTTCGTTGGAAACAAAAAAAGTGATTTTTTTAAAAATCATATCACTCCGAGCAAGGCGGTAACGCCACTGATGTGCAGGGGCTGCGTAAGAGTGAAAAGATTGGGAAAGAGAAAGCCGGAAACCAAATCCTAAACAGGGAAAAAGGGATGAGCCTCTTCACCTGTTCAATAGACGAGGGTGTGTGAACCGGGCGATAGTTTAGTCTATCTACTCTAATTGAAAAAAAAGAAAAGAGTGAAAAGGTTGGAAGAGAGAAGGCATGAAAACACATCCTAAACAGGGAACAAGGGATGAGCCTCTTCACCTGTTCAATAGACGAGGGTGGAGTGTGAACCGGGCGAGAGTTTAGTCTATCTACTCCAATTGAAAAAAGAAAAAGAAAAAAAGAAAAGAGTGAAAAGGTTGGAAGAGAGAAACCGGCAAACCACATCCTAAACAGGGAACAAGGGATGAGCCTCTTCCCCTGTTCAATAGACGGGGGTGGAGTATGTGATATCTCTCCTTCTATATGGCAGCGAATGATGAACAATCTCCTTAAAGATTTGGTATAGACTCGAAGTAAAAGAAATATGATTCTATAGAATGGTCCTGAGGAAAATATTGATAACAAAAAAGTGAGCAACAACTAGGTTTTAGAAAGGATGGAAACGAAACGAAAACTTATAATGAGCATTAGAAAGAGAGAGATGAGGTTTTTTGGACACGTAGTGCGACGCAGAGATCTGAAGGCGAATTGGCATAGCGAAAGAAGCATTCCAGAAGTTGAGTAAAGTATTAAGAAACAGGACAATTTCGTTAAAAACAAAGAAGAGAGTACTGGATTGCTATGTGTTGTCAGTTCTTCAATATGGCAGTGAATGCTGGACAATATCATCAAAGATGACAAACAAACTTGAAACAACTGAAATGTGGTTTTACAGAAGGATGCTGCGAATATCATGGATCGAGCATGTGAGCAATGATGAAGTCCTAGAAATCATGGAAACGAAAAGGAAACTAATTCTGAGCATCAGGAAGAGACAGCTGAAATTCCTGGGAGATGCAATGAGGAAGGAGGGCTTGTAGAACCTGATACTAACAGGCCAGATAGAGGGAAAAAGAGACAGGGGAAAGCAACGATAACATATTTAAAGGACCTAATCAGGTGGATGATGGAACGAGGGTTGCATGGTGCCACAGGAGAAGGCGTGCTAAGAGCCATCAGGGATAGGGAAACGTGGAAAGCCATGATCGCTTAAGTTCTGAAGGGACAGAGCACATAGAAGAAGAAGAAGAAGAAGAAGAAGAAGAAGAAGAATAAGAAGAAGAAGAAGAATGAGGAAGGAGGGCTTGGATAATCTAATGCTCACTGGACGGATATAGGGATAGAGAGACAGTGGAAAGCAGCGTTTAGCATGCTTGATAGGCAAGTGGATGGCGGAGTGAGATTTGGAAGAGATACCAAGAGGAAAACTCTTAAGAGCGACAAGAGATAGGATCAAGTGGACATCCATAATCGCCTACATCTTCAAGGGACACGGTATATACATAAGGAGAAGAATAAATAACATTGTATTAAGATTCTTCCTCGAATTACTTCAGCTGCGAATAATTAATTATCCGTCGTACAGATCTTCCATGAGATTCCGATTCATAAAAAAACGTTTAAATCAATTTTAATAGTCCAATAATTTTGCGACATGCATTTCTAACCTGTAATTTCAGTTTTGTCTGCTTTCAACCAATTCCTACCGACATATTGTTGAAAGACAGATGTGAACGGAAACTCTGAAGCGGTTGGAAGCCATTAATGTGATGTTTTAAAATATCTTTTTTTTTGGCAAGTTGGGGAATTGTCAGATTTGAATGTAACGAAATATTTTCTTGCATGAATTTGCTCTAGTTTAAAATTTCTTGAAATAACTTGTTCAGAACTTGTTCAGTAATTGATTCAATAATCTTGACACGATTACAATTTCACCACGGATCGATAAAACCTCCCTTTAGAACATCCAACTTCTGTTGATTAACATTTTCCATGACGGACTCAACCTAAAGACAAACATTAGTTTCAATATAGCTCTACAGTCATCTACAAAATTTTATTTAAGAAATAAATTAAGTTCATGTTGGTTGGTTGGTCGTTTTGTTTTTATGGCAAATCAACCTCATATGCCGAGGCACACACTTGATTGTCCAAAAGATGTCGGCCAATAGCGGAATCCAGAACAGATTGTGTTGTTCTTATAGGTCTGAGAGAGCCACTGGAACGTATATTAGCGGGGACGTGTTGTGAAACCCGCGTCTCCAACCTAAGATCGGTACGTCCTATGTATGCCGCATCACAAAAGCATTTAAATTTGTAAACAATGGAACTTTTTCGAAAATAGGACAACCTATCTTTACTGAAGGAAGAAAACACAGGTCTAGTCTGAAAAACAACACGGAACTGGACCGCATTTATTGCCGGCTAAACGCTAGTTATTTATTGCTGGTAATACCTTTTTTCTTGCAACAATTTATTGTTGCTTATATAAGTTTTTCTTTTCGAGTATCAAGATTCATTGGGATTTGTTTTTTCAAGGGTTCCCAAGTTCTACCCTTGTTAGTTAACTCATAACTGGAGGAAAGGGACGGATTAATACCTTTCCCAAGGGTACCAGTGCTTAAGTGAATGCAGGGTATTCAACTGGAATTCGGACTCGGCTCACCGATTTCTCTTTCTGAGCCGATATCCACTGCACCACAACGCGCATCCGTCACTATACGCTTACTGCACATGGTATTCCCAAGGGGTCACCCATCTAAGTACTGACCAGGCTCAACGGTGCTTAACTTCGGTGATCGAGCGAGTACCGGTGTATTCAACGTGATAGGCCTTAAGACCCAGTTTTCATGTACTTCTTCGCCCTAATTACATGTTTCACATTGTGATGTTCTCTTCAAGGTGGCAGTCCTTTTACTATCATGCCTTAGCAATTCTTCTTAATACTCATCAGATTTTTCAATATTTACAACGTCGAATATTTTCTTGTGGTCAATTCACTTTCTTTTCAATAGTGCAAGAAATATGTCGTAAATCTTAGCGCCTCCAAAACGAAGAACCTCCCCTTTAACCACATAAAGTAAACTTTCCTAACTAGCATCAGAATGCAAGACGCTTGTCTCTTAGAGAGCAACACACTTCCCGCCTGTGGAATTCCTTCCTATATACTTGTTTCCCAGACAGCTACAATGTCTAGGAGTTTAAATGTAAGGTCAATAGACACCTCCTAACACAGTAATTCGCATCCATTCTTTCAAACACTCTTCTCATCTACATCCTTACCCGTCTATCACCCTTCTAACATTTCCTATATCTAACCACTCTTTCTCACCACCTTCCACTATGTAACCCCCTGCGCAATAGTGGCAGTGGAATGCCTTGCTTGGGGTGAAACGATTGAAAAAAAAACTCATTGGCCTCCCTCTCTCAACCGACTTCAAATGGAATGACTACAATCGAATTTGTAGCTGGGTCTACTGCTATCAATACTGGGTCATTGTGTCGGGCCAGTAAGTTTTACTTGTTAGAATCCATTTTGCATATTTATAAATCTAATATTCGTCGGTGCATTGAATACTGTTGCCATATCTGGCTCGGTGCATTTTCTGTTCATCTTGATGTTCTTGACAAATTTCTAAGAAGGAACTGCGATGTAATTAATCCTGACTTGAAAGCCTGCCTTTAGTCACTTTCTCACAGACGTGATGTGGCTTCTCTTTGTCTTTTTTACAAGTACTTTCATTGCTACTTCTCTGACGAGGTTATTTCTCTGGTGTCCCGACCACTTGTAGTTGCGCGTGCTAATAGATTGACATGAAGGTCCCACTCTTTTACCGTCGAAATAGTTAAATGTAACCAACTCTTCAACTCTAACAGTTTATTTTTTCGCAATTTCCGTTTGTGGAACTCACTTCCGTTTGTTTGCTTTTTTGGGAGCTACAATCTCGAAAAGTTTAAATTCAACGTCAATTACTATATTTTACTTCCTTGGTTTCCATCCTTCTCTAGTGGCGATGCAGCCTTACGTGGGGTGAAATGATTATTAAAAAAACTGTCTCTGTATTTTCTTTAAAACTCCTTTAATAGCTAGTTATTTCTTCATGCGTTTTTTTATCTAGCCAATGTTCCAAATTATATTTTTGATTGCTCTGTGACCTCTATTCATCTGTTTTTGCCATTTCCAACTTATCGTTGCCATCACTAAATATTCATACGATGCCTTGTTTCACTTTTGAAACCGTTGTGCGAAACCGCGGTAGGTCTTGGCGATCTTGTGATCTTTTCACGTGTGTTTTTGCTCTACGTTACTTCCTCTTTGTTAATTCGATTTGGTTAGTTTGTATCGAGCACTTTTCTTTCTTTGTGGTTGGTTCCGTTTGATGGTTTTTTTTTCTTTGCCGCGAGGTACTGTATGTATTGTCGGTACTCGGCGGTTTTCTTTTTTTTCCCCCTCTTGTCCAACGCTTTATAGCGACGTACAGTAACGGAGTTAGATTCTGCCGGTTATTTGTGGTCCTCAAAGTTTACTTTTGTAAAATTTTAGGATTTAGATACGTACAGAGTCGGTCTTGTTATTATATATATATATATATATATATATAACGATTTGTACCCACGGAAATTACTAGTGGCTTTAAAAAGAACAGACGTCATATTATTTAAACCCGAGGAACCTTTCGGCCAACTCTTATCAAGGGTTCTCCTTGGCTTTAATTTTAAGGGAATTAACGAAAAGGACAAGGCAAAATAAATTACTTTTTTTATTAAAAATTTAATTACTTACAATGCTGGGAGATGATGGAACTCGTTTAAAAACAAATTTATTGAAAAAAAACACATAAAATGTAAAGTGGGTGTACACATGTAATTCCACAAGAGTGTTTAAAACTAATTTGTTTAGTTTTAACTCTTTGTTTAGCAGAGTTATGGGCCGGTAACCCTCTAGCTTCCTCCCCACATACTTGCCTTTTCTCAACAGCGTGATCACATTCCTGGTGAACCCATTAATAAGCACACTCTCTAAAAAAAAAAAACAACTGGATGTCAGTTTTTAATATAAGTAAAACATGATAAGTATTGACGAATGAGTGGTTCGACAGTGTCAAAAAAAGACTTTAGACTATTGAGAATAGGCCAGTCTATTGCCCACGGTGGAGCAATCCATTTGCTGGCGTGCCATTGGCTAGATTTGCTGGCCTGCCATTGGCTAGATGTTTGATAAAAAGAGGTTATCCGGTTCTAACTCTTTTACCAACATGAGGAGGCTATGGCAATCACCATTGCGAGGAGTCTATAATAGTTTACATGGCAGCCATGATGTTCCCGGTAAGTTACCTTGACTTCTGCAAAATATGACATAAATAAGAATACATATTAACTTTTGATTAGTTACTCACTATGTCTCTCTGCCAGACTTACGTTCAATATATGTCATAAAGCTTTCTCCAACCCTTTTTTATCTTATTATACGACTCAAATATTTCAATTATTTTTTCTGATATGAGATAAAAGTGACTCTTTATCCCTTTTTTTTTACCTCGTTGTTCTATGTTCTTAGCATCTTAATACAGAACAAGAAATGTTTCGCCTCAAGTCTCCTATTGCATTTATTGCACTATAGGATGATTCTGTTTCCCACTTTACTGTCCTGTTACACATTACTAAGATAACGAATCCTACTTGAATTGAAACACGAGTTTACGATTTTCAATTCCGATCCGTTATCCATTACACTGTTTGCACATACAATCTTTCAGCGCATGGAGAATACCAGGTGCTGGAATCTAATATTTGATTTCAATGCCAACAATCTGTGTTACGAACATAACATTATCTTAAATCGCACTGGTCAACACAATTTTTGGTACGAAGAAAAACACACCTTTTAGCTTATTTGATAGGGATGATTCCGAAAATGACCTCAGATTTTCATAGTTGACCGTTGTTGCTGTACTGAAATTGTTCATTACTAGAAAAAAGATCAATTTACGACATTGGCTGATTCCAACATTTAGTTAATAAAAGTCGTCAATTTTCGGGTAAACCGAGCAATTTATGTCAACCAACTAAGACATTATTTATAAGAAAGTGTTTATGTTTCAACAGTTTAAAAATAGGAGTACCGAATTTTTCCGTTTATCGCCCAAATTCAAATTAACTAATAAACTTTATCAGTAATACACTAGTATGAATATTACGGATTATTTTTTACATAGCTATCTAGATACATTTCCGAATAATTGCTGCGATGTGACCAAGGAGTGCGATTCAATCAGGATATCAAAACAATGGAAGAATGTTACCATGGACGGTGGAACAAACAAATGAGGGCTGACTAGTGTATAGAAAGAAACCTAAATAATATTGAACATGAGAGACAATCAAGAAAAAGATTTCCACTATAGTTCTTATGTTCACGAAAGTTTTATTTTTGCTGTTAGTTTAATAAATGGTTTGTTGAAAATATTCGTTGGTCTTGGTATATTTAATCGTGTTATTTTTAAAGACTTAGTATTTGATTTTTATAGAAAAAAATGGTATTTCTCAATAAACGGGCTGATGTGTGTTGGTTTAAATATGAACTTAAATGTTAAATAAATTTCTACGATGTTACTTTGAGAAACATTAAAAAAAGAAAAATAGTTTTTCGCCCTAAAAATTAGGCATTTGTATAAAACCAAATAGTGGCTAACCAAGAAAAAGTAAGGTAATTTTCAAATTCAGCACCCTCAAATTAGCTAAAAATGATGTTTGGTTCTTAACACCATTTCAAAAATCTTTTTTTGTTGTTGTTGATCAGGGTTATTATTTTTCTATTAAATATTCAACCAATAAAAGGCTCACGATCCATCCAAGGTAGAGGGTTATATTACTGAGCGAGGTTAAAAAGACGACATAAGAGGAGGAAATATGCAGGTTATGAGAATATATAAGGGTTGTGGCACTTCTACGTGGTTCAGTAGTTTGCAAGCTTGTCTCGCTAGATCAGTTATGATTGAGTGGTGAATTTGATCCTCACTGGGAGCTCCATAATTGTACCACATCTAAGTTGTATTAAATAACTATACAGACAGCGTTGTGGTGCAGTGGATATCGTCTCGGAACGAGAAATCGGAGAGCCGAGTTCGAATTTCAGCTGAATCCATTGTATTCACTTATGCGCAAATACCCTTGGGTAAGGTATTAATCCGTCTCTTCCTTCCAGTTATGGGTTAAATAGCAGGACAGATTGGGTTCTATAGCCTTGGTCGGCAACCAGTCTACCGCAGAAAGCAATGGCAACCTACTGCGGGATAATTTTCTGCCCAGTCAGTCATTTCTCTTTGGGGACATGATCGCCCGAGCGTGTATCACGTATGGCACTTAACTGACTGATACAGACAGCTGTTGGTCCTATCATTAAAGCATTGCAGCCATACCACGTCGAAACACCACTGGTATCATCGAAGTTAGCAAAAGTCGAATCTGGTCAATACCAAGATTAGTGACCGATAAGGAATAGTAGACACTCGAAACTCGGATGTGTCAGTTGTGTGTTGGCTAACGACTCAGAATTTTAAATCGAAGAGCCGAGTTGTTAATTCCAGTAGAGTTTGTCATAATCACTTACGCGCAAAGTATGAAACCCCCTCTGCTCTCCTAACTATGGCTTAATTAGTAAAACGTGTACTAGAAAATCATTATGATCATCAAAAAATTCTACAATCTAAAATTATTTTATGCTTTCAAAATAAAAAAGTCGTAAAAACAGATCAGTCAACCTAGACTTAAGAAATTTTTATTGTAATGATCGGGAAAGCAACCTCTCAGGAGTCTGTTCCAAACGTTAATCGTTCCAGCCGGAAAAGTCTGGACTAGTAGCATTAAGAAATATAGTTTGTCGGTACATTTGCTATGGAAATAGCGATATAGTAGTTATATATGGTTTTTGATATAAAAAAAAAAGGGGTAAGGTTGAAAATAGGCCATAAACTACATTTATTATTATTCAGTGATGTATTTGCTCCTCACTGAGTATGTCGTTCTTTTGGACTAGTGTCAGATAACTATTATAGTTTATGCAAAAATTGCTTTGAACTTATTAACCACGTTAGAATATGTCAGGTACTTGACATGCATGTTAACCAAATTGTGCTGTATTTAACACATTAATTCTTATGTACTATTTTTGTCTTTTGACGTTAAAATAATTTTTTATTCACCTTTTACGCATTTTCGCCACGAATGTAAGGAAAGATAACTAGTGCAAAATTAGATTTGAAAAGAAAAGCCCACCCGTCATTCCTTAACAGTAGTCAACGTATTATGAACTATCGTCATAGCTTCCAATATAGATATTAACTCGCTAACAGCCAATAATATTCAAGCTTCGTCGGTTAAGATTTCTCGGCGCCATTTTCTTTTCCTTTTTTTTTTTATTTCCGCTTTGCTTTTCAAATCTCTAGAAGAGGATTTCAATCAACCTTTCCTAATATTAAGAAAAAAAAGTTATTCCTATTAAAAAATATACTGTGACAAATTCTTTTAGAAAATCGCCAACAAAAGGTATCAGTTGGTTTTAAGGCAATATATTGGTTTCATTACCTCGACAATAAAAGATTTTGTAAGAGAAGAAGCGAGATCATCTCTGACGGTTTTATTTCTGCAGATGCGTTTAACTTCAGGGCAGAAGTAGCAGTTATCAACAATGTTGTAGAACGAATACTTTTTCCCCAATCTCATTTATAATGTAACATATTTGAAGCATGCAGAGACATTTATTTGCTTGTAAATATCAATATATATGAATTTATATTTTAAATCTTTCATTTTTCAGAACGTATGATTTTATATAAAGATAATTTAGTAGTATTACATTTTATGAGATTTTTAGCATCAATCAGTCTATTAAATGCCATATACATGCTTGGACAATCATGTCGCTTTTGGTTAATGATTGACTAGTCAGAAGACATTCCCACAGTAGACTGCCGTTTGTTTCTGGTGTAGACTGGTTGTCGGTCAAGGATATAGAACCTAGTCGGTTTTGTTATTCAATCCATAGCTTGCGTGGGTTAGATAGATTCATACTTTTCTCAAGGGTATTTGCGTGTAAGTGATTGTAAACATGAATTGACTATGAAGTGATGGTAGAATAATGCATAGCGGCTGAAATTGAGGAATCGGAGATCGACGTTCGAATTCTAGTTGAATTCATTACATAAATTTGCGTGCCAATACACTTGGGAAAGGTATCAATCCATTTATTCTCCTCCAATCTATGGGTAAAATAACAGCACAGACTGGGTTCTTCAACTGGTCTAGGAGGAAGAAAATTCCGAATTCCAAACCAGTATGGAGAGGGTTGAACTCCGTCAGGCTGTCGTGCCACCCCACCACAAAAAAAAGAAAAGAAAACACATTTCTACTGCGGCTATTGTACATATGGTCCCCCTACGAATTAATTGAATCAAGGGATATCTAGATCTGAAAGTGATGGCTTGTTAAATTTCACGTCTCCAAAATTAAACTGCTCTATATTAGTAATCTGAGAAACCCATGTTTGTCTTCCATCGACATGGCTAATGTTAACTTGCAAGAGAGTAACTTTTTCCGACATTTTGGGCTAGTGTTCTCGGCTGTGCGTTGTGGTGCAGTGGATATCGGCTCGGAACGAGAAATCGGGGAGCCGAGTTCGAATTCCAGTTGAATTCATTGCATTCACTTACGCGCAAATACCCTTAGGAAAGGTATTAACCCGTCTCTTCCCTCCAGTTACGGGTTAAATAACAGGACAGATTGGGTTCTATAGCATTGGCTGGCAACCAGTCTACCGCAGAAAGCAATGGTAACCTACTGCGGGATAATCTTCTGCTCAGTCATCTCTTTCGAGACATGATCGCCCAAGTGTGTTTCACGTATGACACTTAACTGACTGTTCTCGGCTGACAGGAAGTGAAAAACATATTGAATGCATTGCTAGACCCTCTGCTAAAAATGTTAGTTCACTGTATCGGGCTAGAAAAATTTTCTCTCCAGAATCTGTCTTACGTAGTAATAAGTCGACCATTCATCCATACTTCAAATATTCCTGCCAAATATGGTCCGGTGTTCCTGCTACATCCTTGTGAAAACTAATTAAAAGAACTGCTATAGTTTCCTTTCTTTCGCCACACATTGGGTTTTAAACCCACTGAAGTGTCAGTGTAATCGATTTCTATTTTTTCCTCAGATTAGGTCATCTGCAGTCATATGAATATATTTTCGGATGTATGATAATTTGTTTTGGCATTTGCGTCATCCGTGATGGCATCAGACGCTATTCTCTCAACTGTCGATTAATTTTTCTACGGCCTGTGTCTGCGGTGAACGTTACTTCACGGAAGCGTATGAAAACTGTAACGCTGCACGAACTTACTGGCAAGCCTTACAAAGAAATCGCAGATATTGCTTGTCTGCCTTTCAGCCGTCAGTCGTGTCATCAAGGCGAAGAAGCAAACTGGATCTATCAGTCTAAAACGTAAAGGAAAATGCGATGGGAAGAGAGAAGCAATGCCAAGAGACGACGTATACGTGATCAGGGAAAGACACTATTCGTTTTGTCCTAATTAATTTGCACATGAATGTAATACATCTAGGGAGTCTTTATAAAATACAAAGGCGAATCAGCTATATTATTAGTGCTGACCTGGCGTCTCGGCTTCAGTCTCTTTCCCAAAGATGTAAAGTTGTCTCTGTGCCTTTTTTATTCATGGTAATTTTTCGGATGAGCTCTTCGTTATAGTATCGAGACTTTATAATTTTAAGCAACGTACTAGACTGGTGATGAGGTTCCACCAGTTTACAATTGTACTGACTAGTAGTAGCCGTAAATTCTATGGTTACAGTTTCTTTTCACGGACTGCTCGTTTGTTGGACTCCTTTCCGACTCCATGTTTTCCAGCCAACCTTAGTCTTCAAGTTTTAATGCAATGAGTCATTATCTAGTGTCCTAACTGCTCTTATTTTGTTCTCGTTCCATAGTGATGTTTCGTTTGTTAATACTTTCACATGCGGTAATCCTTTGAGTCTCACTGACTTTACCGACTTGCTTAGGGTGAAAGCGATTTTTAAAAATGCAGTATTTCCTGTGAAAAGGTTCTGAATAACATCAGGTCAGACTGTCTGCTACTGGAGCCGCGTAACCCTAACCCTACCTACCACAGGTCGGGTTGTCGGCGGTTAAACTAGCGCACCCGCTGAGTGCAAGCTCTGTGGGGTGGGTGATGTAGACACTCTGCAGGACCAAAAAAGACCTGTCAAAGAGAGGTGGGGGAAGAGCTTTTATGAGCAAACGACAACCTACACAAGCAAAACAGCTATGGTTTAAATAGTCTTCGCCAACCCGCATTGCTAAGCGTCAAATTCCATGAAATGACAGCCACGACAACAGTGGAAGTCATCCAGGGAGGGGTTCCTATAAATGAGTGATAAATAATTTTGTATAATTTTGGAACATTCTTTATTTGAAACAAATTATTAACAAAACTATCAAACTAGAGACAATGGAAAGAGATGTAGCTTATACAACGTTAGTTATTATTGTGAATTAATAAAGAAATCCGAAACAAGAAAAGTAAATTGCTCACCATTTGTCCATTAAGTTGATTAAATTTACTGAAGTAATTTTTTTTTTTATAACGATTCAATTATTTCGCCAGGAACTGTACATAAAACAAAAGGAAAAAATTATATTTAAAGTTCTTTTGTATTGACTTGGTACAGGATAAATGCTAAGTCACATATTTTTATCTACTATTTTTTTTTTTAAGTTTATTTCTTTTTTCCTGGGCGTTGAGCAAATATGTCCACTCAGTACTGTAGAAGAAATGAAAACGTTGAGAGATAAGAGTGGGGAATATGGAATTATATTTATGTATTTTGTTTTTCACTTTTGCGATAGGGAAAGAAAAAGCAGACATGAGTAAAGGGACGAATGATAATATAACAAAATTGTGTTTATCGTCCATAGAAAAATATAATCTGTACTAAAAAAAAAACACAACGAATAGATAGCCATGTAAAGAAAATGGACGTGGGAACTAATTGGATAAATGTGGTATAGAAAGTTCATAAATCTGTGTGCACACACACACACACACATATATGTGTGTGTGTGTGTGTGTGTGTGTGTGTCTGTGTGTGCAGAAGAAATACATCCCACATTTAAAGTTTAAGTAGAAGACCAAGATAACTACTATTAAAAATTTATGTATATTTCATTGTTGTATGAAAAAAAAAACTGCAATTTATATTCAATTTCGTTTCAAAATGGTGTCCTCTATTTGCCATACACTGTTGTAAACAATTTCTAATGCTTTTTTTTTTTTTTGTTTTTGTTTTCTTTGTTTCATCCCAAGTAAGGCAGAACTGCCACTGGTACGCAGAGGGTTACAGATGAGATGAGAAAAGGAACAAGTTACAGGTGAGTCAGAGAATGAGTAAGAAAAGTATGAGAATACAGGTGTGAAGAGGGCTGCATGAGAGTGGAGTAGAAAGGAAGAAGAACATGATTCAAGGGTTGTCATGGAAAGGATGTGGGTCAAGAAGATAAGAGATGGCATCTAACTTTGCATTTAAATTCTTGGAGATTGTAGTTTTCAGAGATAAAATATAAGGTAGGGAATTCCACAGGCGGGAACTGCGAGCAAAGAAGCTGTTAGAATAGATATTGCGTTTACATGTTTTCTATTATTTTTAAGTCCGGGCAATTTAAAGCCTTATACGTGGTTTTCTTATAAGCACTGCGCCTGTGGTCCTGTAACTGTCAGTCAGTCAGTTAAGTGATATACGTGATACATGCTTTGGGCGATCATGTCTCGATAGAGATATGACTGACTGGGCAGAAGATTATATCGCAGTAGGTGGCCATTTTTTTCTGCGGTAAACTGGTTGCTAGCCAAAGCTATAGAACCTAATCTGCCCTATTATTTAATAATGTAGGGAAGAGACGGAGAGACCTTTTCTAAGGGTATTTGTGCTGAAGTGCATGCAACAAATTCAACTGGAATTCGAATTCGGCTCCCCGATCTTTCCTGTAACTGTAATGTATCTTATTTAATCTGAGTTTCTCGAGAAAATCCCAAAAGATTCAATGTAATCGATCCTGACTTGGCAACCCGTCTTCAGTTGCTTTTTCACCGACCTGATGTGGCTTCCTTCTACCTTTTCTACAAATATTTTCATGGCAACTGCTTCTTTCCATGGTCCCACGACCACATAAATTAACACGTGCTACTAGATTGGCATGAAGGAACCAACCTTTTTCTGTTGAAATAGCTAAATGTAACCACCGTTTATACTCTAATGGTTTCTTTTCTCGCACTTTTCGTCTGTGGAAATTCTTTCTGATTACTTGCTCTCTCGAAACTCACAATCTCCAACGTCAATTTCCACTTACTATCTCCTTGGGTACTATACATCTCATACCCTTTCTTTGACACCCTTGATACCTTGACATAAGTAATTGTTGTTAAGCAGTTGAATTGGTGATGCTCATCACTGAAAGATAAGTTTCAATAAATTTCAAAATGTTTTAAGATTCTACATTTGAATGATGATGAATCAACATTTTTTCTATCGTCCAAAAGTCTGGCATCCAAAATTGTCACCATGTCAGCTATTCTCTATCTACCTATTTTGTTCGAAGGATGAATATTCGCTCTGTAATATTGAAGTTTTTAAAAGATGAAATATTAATAATTTGAAGAATATATTTTTCATGTTAATTACTTTGTCACAACTCTCACGTCATTACAACACCAGTATTTAAGCATACTGATCAGTTATAAAGATCACGCCCCTAACGAGACTCGTTCTTGCCTTCCTTTCATCTCGGGTAACCTATCCATACATGACAGTCGATTTAATCTAAAGAAAAATAAGCAAAAAATCAAAAATATAAACAAAAACAGCTGCGCAGTCTTATTTCTTATTTTCTTTTAATCACTCGGCAGCGGCATTTTTATTTTTTTAATTTTAATTTTAATTTTTTTTGCATACACTGGTAGGATTAGTCAAACTTTCCAGAAAGTAATTAAATAATAAGGGTGTTTGTGTATACTTCTGAGATGAGGTATTATTTACTTTTTTCGGACAATTGTCCTCATCTTTATTTTGTTCATGATATTTCGGCCGTTGTACGCTTCGGACTTCTCCAGATGCTAGGGATTTTGAACCGCATCCTTTATTTTGATCACTGGGAAATATCATTCTCATTCTATGTGCGATGCTACTTCTGGTAGCCATGTAGCTATCTCCCTTTAACTCTAAGTTATTTGTTCACTACTGTTGTCATCTCGTATTGAACTCCCAAATTTTCGGGCCAAGCCACTGATAGTAAGCAACGTCTATATCCACTGGGCCATGTGTTCTGAAGACATATGGCCCAGTGGATATACCAGGCTACAGCAGTTGATACCCAGTAATGCAAATAGAGTAACTAATTGCTATTTAATATCTGATCTCTTAGAAGTCAGTGAATTTCAGACAATCTCCACCCAGTTGAAGAAACAGTTGCTAAATATAGCGTGGATAGAACATCCAAGTAAAAGGATTTTTTTTTAGAAAAACTAGAAAAACTGATATTTAAAATAAGAATGAGATAGACTAAGAGGAAACGCATAGAGGAAAGTGGACCTAAAGAAATTAACACGCCTAAGACATATTGATGGAAATAAAAACAAACAGAAACCGTATGTAAACTACTTAAGGGTTTTCAGTGAAAGGAATGTAGAACAAGAACAAAAAGGAACGTGGAGCTTACAAACTGCTCAGAAAAATGACAGTCGAGGAGAGTCATGATCATTCACGTATTGAATAGACGTTGCGCACAAAAGTAGTATTAGCAGTAGTAATGTTATCTTGATTTTTTAAAAATAGGTTGTCAAATATTTTCAAATTTTTCATAAACATTTCTGCCATCTTAGTTTCAGTGGCTTTATTTGCACCAGTTGTATTCATTTTAATTTTATTTTAATTTCTAAAAAGAGTACAGTTAAACATTATCAAAACAGTGCGTATAAAAAAATGAGTATATGATCACGACGATGTTCGAACTGTCATCCATTTTGTCACCGGAAGCAAAACTTACTGCGATTATAACCTAGTGGATTGCAAGAGCTGTTATAATTATAATCTTATTCCTTATTTTGCTGTATTCTAGAAAGCAAGTGAGAGTAAGATGAAATGAATACCAGTCAAAACAGGAAAAGAAATGATTGATTCATTTAATAACAAGACAATGAATAATTGTGAAAACGGCTGTCAATGATTCATCGTTGGCGGCTGCAAATCCTAAAAATGTAAGATAAGCAGACGACACAGTGCTGATAGCAGACACGAAAAATAAAATACAAAACCTCATAAAGAATGTAGCAAAAGAAAAGCGAGAAGAAAGGACTAAACTTAAACAACAAAGAAACCGAATGCATGGTCATCAGCTAAAAGAGGAATCAAAATATCAGTTACAGATCGTGGATACTAAAATCAAGCAGGTACAGAAATTTTAATAGCTGGGGAAATGTTCTAACAGAAGACAAAAAAAATATCACTGAGATCCGAAGGCATATTGGAATGGCTAAGGACGCCCTCCAAAAGCTAAGCAATGTATTGAGAGATAAGGAAATTCTATTGGACTACTGGACTGTTATGTGATATCTGTCCTCTTCTATAGCAGCAAATGCTAGACAATCTACTCAGAGATGGAGAGACTCGAAGCAACATGAATGTGGTTCTACAGAATGATGATGAGGATACCATTGATGGAACATGTAAGCAACGACGAGGTTTTGGAAACTTATACTAACATCAAGAAGAGATAGTTGAAGTTTCTTGGGTGCGTAATGAGGAAGGAAGGCTTGGAGAATCTAATACAAACGACACGGATAAAGGGAAAGAGATACGGGGGAAAGCAACGCGAAATGAGCTTGAATGGGCGGCAGATAGGGGTTTGGAATAGATGCCAAAACAAATATATTAAGAGCAACAAGCGACGGGAAGATGTGGAGGGCTATGATCGTCTATGTCCTGAAGGGAAACGGCACATAAAAGAAGTATAATAACTGATCGTTTAGACAATTTTGAACGAATTGGAAAACATGCATGATATACATATGAGAGTTTAGACGTTGACATGACTAAAGTTCTTAGGTTAATATTTGACCTTTGTACCATTTTGCGGGGTTTGACAAAACGACTCCAAACTTGTCTTAATCCAGTTTCCATAGAGCTTTACAAAAAAAAAATCATAACTGATCCATACACGGAAATATTTGAGGTATTTGGAATTCCATAATTTCAAAGTTTAATATGAAAAAATAATAAAGAATTATTAATGGTTGATAATGCTTGACCTAATAAAATAACAGGAAGATTCGAAACCGTAACTTTATTGAAAATCATCATTCAGTGAGGAACACCTTACTCCAATCTGATTTACAACAAATTTATGTCACAATGCTAGAGAATATATGTGCCTCAAACAGAAGTGTAAGACATTTAGTTTCATTTTTTTTTTTTTCACTCCAAGCAAGATCGGACCGCCACTGGTGCGCAGGGGGTTACAATGATAGAACCCCCCACAGAAAAAGAAGGTACAGGGATGTTGAAGAAAGGATAAGAGATAGATGGGGATCAAGAAGACGGTAGTTGACGTTGCATGTAAACTTTTGGGGGTTGTAGCTATCAGAGAAGCAAGTAAACGGAAGGAGAACTATGAGAAATATTTTGGCAAAATGACTTCAGACGAACCTTATTCTATGTTCAGTTTCCATAGCGTTAACAAAAATATCAAAACTTATTTATATACCGAGATATTTGAGGTTTTTAGAATGTAATAATCCCACAGTTTAATCTAAACTTATTTATAAATGGAACTTTGTGTGTGTCCGTTACCTATAGACTCTGAAACGGCTGAACCGATTTTCTTGAAAATTGACACAGTTGTACTATAAACGTTTGCGAGTGTTCTTAGCTAGGTTTTGTGTCGAGGTACCCCCGATAAATATCGATAATCGAAAAAATCGGGTTATAGGAGTGGTCCGATTTTAATCAAATTTGATACACTCATAGACAAAGACATAAGAAACGATATTCAGAAGTTTCAATGTTGCAGTTATTACAATAGTGCAGAAAATTTGATATCGATACCAGGAAATCAAAATTTGACTTACATCCATTCATTTTTATTTCAGTCTACGGTTTCGCTTTAACTGGATACAACTATTGCATTTTAGTCTTTCGTGCCAACGTCCAAAAGTCTGAGCTCCAGGACCAGATTAGTTTTAAAGCTTCATTACACCCGAGCAACGCCGGGCTATACTGCTAGTAAAATAATAAAGAGAGAATTAGGAAAGATTGATAATGCGTGACCTAATAAGATAACAACCAGGAAGTCTATGAATAACTCAGATTTTGAGCAATTTAAAATAGAAGAAATATCAGTGAAAATGAGTAATGCTTGATAATGTTTTATTTAATAATGAAATAACAATAAAGGAATGAGTAACTTCGAATTAAAGCAACTAAAATTAAAATAAATAAAATAGTACTTAAAATGAATGATGTTTGATAAGGCTTCATCTAATAAAAATATAAAATGTCGGTTCGAGTAGCTGTGATGAAAGAATGACTGAAATTAAGATCAAGGAATTACTAGTTAAAGTTAAACAGCGGGAAGTAAATCAATAACAAGAGATTAACGAAGCGGATAGAGAAAGTTAATAAAAGCAAGAGTAATCCATCTAGTTCCATTCAAAACAATCTCTTCTTGAGATCTTTCTTGCTAGCATAAAATTCTTTTCCATTAGCAAAACATATTTTAGAGCAGATGAAGATTAAGCACTATCATTTATTACCCAATTCCCACGTTTTCTTTTTTTAATGTTTTCAACCAACTCGCGTTACTTCTAAAATATTATTTCCTTTTATATTTATATTCTAATTTCATCGAGTATCCTTTTCCCCACATCACATCATTTGTCCCGAAAGGAATAGCTTAAGGGCGATTTCATGCTGCTTCAATTTTCCTCTTAAAGGATTTGCCAAGTGACGGACGACGAATGAGTATTCCATTTTGAAAATCTCTTGCTTTACCTTGCGCTGTGCAGGGACGTGTCGACGCATGCGCAGTGTTCAACAGTTCTTGATCCACGGACATGGTTTGACAAATCCCGCCATTATGCTAATCAGGCAAGTGTATCTCTGACGGCCGACTGCAAACATCCCAAGCGTGCCGAACACTAAGTGCTTTGGCAGTTACAAAAGCACGAGCGACTTTGACGCCTCGACGACCTCCGACCTAGAGCGGACTTCATTTTTTTTTGTTGCTACAAACAGCTTGGAGTAGTTAATTAAATATTGAAAACAAAGATAAACGATTGTTATAAAAAAATGAACGAAAAGAAAGAAATATTAGGATTTGCGCATGCGTGTATGTCATGGGTTTTTTTTTTTTCATTCGGCACAGCAACATGAATTCAAACATAGAACAATAGAGGCAAACGTTTGAAGACACAGACATGAATACACAATAAAAGTAAATGTTTGTGACGGAATAAAAAATGTTTCGCTTTACTCAGATGTGAATATCTCAGTGCGCTCGAATATTCTTCCAGTTTCTTTATCTCATTCTCTATCTATCTTTCTATCTATCTATCTATCTATCTATCTATCTATCTATCTACGCTCTCACACCCTGATTGAGCACTCTGGAAGAATGGTAGTTTTTTGAAAAAACTGTAGCTACTCTGGCATCTACGCATCGTTCATTCAGCAGAAGCTGTGAAAGTACTCATAGAAGAGGCACAGGGAAGCCACGTCACGCCGGTGAGAGAGTGAGTGCAGCCGGTCCGCCAAGTCAGTATCGCTCACGTTACAGATTTTCGTTGTATTTCGTCAAGAAATTGTGTATTTTAACAGTATTATATATATATATATATATATATATATATATATGGGATGTTGTGGTGCAGTGGATATCGGCTCGGAAGAAGAAATCGGGGAGCAGAGTTCGAATTCCAGTTGAATTCCTTGCATTCACTTACGCGTACATATCCTTGGGAAAGGTATTAATCTCTCTTCTCTCCAGTTATGGGTTGAATAACAGGCTAGATTGGGTTTTATAGCCTTGGCTGGCAACCAATTTACTGAGAGATAATCTTCTGCTCAGTCAGTCCTGTCTCCTTCTAGACATGATCTCCCATGCAGGGATAGTACATGCCACTTTATTGACTGACTGATATATATATATATATATATATATATATATATATATATATACTTATGCATATAGATATAAGATATCGCACATTTAGTTCTGGTGGTAATAAAATCTGCATATATGTGCCATTGCAGAGGGTGCTGGTTCGTCGCATCGAGATAGAAAAATATCCAATAAATTGGGAAATGACTAATCGAATAGTCGAAAGTGGTTTATGTGAAACCAACCTTTAATCTCTGATCTACAATCTTTAAACATATATATCTGTAGATTTTATTTACATTGTTTGGACTGTTTTCCTCCTTGTTGTCATTTACGTCGTGAATATGACAACAACAAAGGAATTTTGAAAGAGAAGGACAAAATTGTAAATAGTTGTAAATAGTAAATCGTGTAAATAATTACAATATCCCATATAAAAAATATAGACAAATACAGTACATTTTAATGGAACTATTATTAATGAGTTCTCATTCTTTTATTCAGGATGTTAACTGTTCATAGCTATCCATAATTACCTCTTCTTTATAGCTTTTAATAAATTTTGTTTTGTTTTTAGTAGAATATGCATTGTATTTCTCTGTCGGTCTTGCCTTCAACCTGTCCTGTGAGTGTTAAATTTTCCAAGCTCTCTTTCCCCATTATGTACCCCAGAAACGTCGGCTGTCCTTTTCATTAAATATACGTGTCCGTTTTTCTCTAAAGTTTGTCGTTGATTACATGTTCAGTCTATGGGTTTTCTTACTGTGTAGAACCATATTTTTGTTGCCTCAATTCTTTTTCATATGTGAGGAGTTTCTCCAGCATTCACTACCAACATAATAACTCAAATATTATGTCACAGATCATTACTCTTTTCTTTGAGTCTAACAAAGATTTTCCTCTTTCTTAATACTTTACTAAGCTTTTGAAAGGAATTTTCGGGTATCTCCATACTTAATCAGATTTAAGTGTAACACACTCTGTCCTCTGTTAAAACACATATCAAATATTTAAATTGTTTTACTTGTTCCATTCCGGTACCAATTATTTCAAATTGTATGTTGAATTATTCCTTATATATATAAATAAATATATCTCTGTGGATCTATCTCTCTCTCTCACTCTCTCTGTGTGGATCTCTCACTCTCTCTGTGTGGATCTCTCTCTCTCTCTCTGTGGATCTCTCTCTCTCTCTGTGGATCTCTCTCTCTCTTTGTGTGGATCTCTCTCCCTCTCTCTCTCTCTTTGTGTGGATCTCTCTCCCTCTCTCTCTCTCTGTGGATCTCTCCCTCTCTCTCTTTGTGTGGATCTCTCCCTCTCTCTCTTTGTGTGGATCTCTCTCTCTCTCTTTGTGTGGATCTCTCTCTCTCTTTGTGTGGATCTCTCTCTCTCTTTGTGTGGATCTCTCTCTCTCTTTGTGTGGATCTCTCTCTCTTTGTGTGGATCTCTCTCTCTCTCTCTCTGTGGATCTCTCTCTCTCTCTCTCTGTGGATCTCTCTCTCTCTCTCTGTGGATCTCTCTCTCTCTCTCTCTGTGGATCTCTCTCTCTCTTTGTGTGGATCTCTCTCTTTCTATATATATATCTAAATATCTCTCTCTCTCACACACACACTCTCTCTCTATATATATAATGTATATATCTATATCTCTCTATATATATATATATATCTATATATATATCTATATATATATCTATATATATATATATCTATATATATATCTATATATATATATATCTATATATATATCTATATATATATATATCTATATATATATCTATATATATATATATCTATATATATATATATATATATATATATATATATATATATATATATATATATATTATATATATATATATATATATCTATTTCGGTTAGCTACCTATTCTTCCTTTACCGTTCTCCCTCCTCTCCTGACTGCTCCCTACTAGATAGCATTGCCGACGACATAGATAAGGCTATTTCCTATCACCCATTTGCCCACATATTTGTATTTGGAGACCTCAATGCCCATCACTCTGAGTGGCTTGAAAACGCTGTTACTGATTCGGCGGGCATTCACGCCATGAACTTTGCTATTTCCCAATCCCTTACGCAAGTGGTGGACTTCCCCACTCGCTTCCCAAGCACACCCTCGGGTCATTCCTCACTGCTAGATATATGTTTCACCTCTGCGCCCGACGCCTGTCAAGTCTCGCAGCTTTGCCCTCTCGGCAACTCCGACCACGCTGTTGTCTCCCTCAGTATTTCTTTCCAATCTCACTCCCCCCAGGATCCCCCTACTTATAGAACCTCCTACCTCTACCAAAAAGCTGACTGGGATGCCTTTCGCGATTTCCTCTGCGACGTCCCTTGGGGAAAAGTGTTTGACCTATCAGTTGATGACTGTGCCTCTGAGGTCTCGTCATGGGTGAAAGCTGGCATTGATGCCTTCATACCCACCAGGAAGTATTGCTTAAAACCTCATTCCTCTCCGTGGTTCTCTCCGGCCTGCTCAGCCGCCATTGCCCACAGGAACCATTACTTCCATCTATTCCGGAGACAGCCAACTGATCACAATAGGCGCCTGTTCACATCCGCTCGCAGTGAGTGCAAGAGAACCCTAAATGACGCCAAACAGTTGTTTGCGGAGAGAATGCGACAGCGCATAGCTGACCGCAAGTTCGGCTCCAAGGACTATTGGAGGATTTGTAAACGAGTGCTCAACAATAGGAAATCCTCAATACCTCCTTTAATCTATGGATTTGATGTTCTCACGTCATCTGCTGAGAAAGCTGAGTGCTTTGCCCGCAGATTCTCATCCAACTCCACACTCAACTCGTCCGGAGTGCACCCACCCGACTTCCCTATTAGAACTGAGGCCAAACTGCATGACGTATATATTACCCCGACAATAGTATCCAGAGTAATTTCAAAACTCGACCCCCATAAGGCGTGTGGAGACGATGGAATCCCGGTGATAGTCCTTAAGAGGTGTGCCCCTGAACTTTCCCCTGTCCTCTCTAAACTGTTTAACTACTGCCTTTCTGCTTCCTGCTTTCCTGCATGCTGGAAATTCTCCTCAGTCGTTCCTGTCTTTAAGAACTGTGGTGAACCCTCGGACCCATCCAACTATCGCCCTATCAGTCTTCTACCAATATTCGGGAAAGTGTTCGAGGCTATAATAAATGCTGAAATAGTTCATCATCTCACCGCCCACAAACTGTTCTCCGACAGGCAATATGGATTCCGATTTGACAGGTCCACAGCCGACCTGCTAACTACTGTAACGGAGTACATGCTACAGGCCCTTGATGAGTCTGACGAGGCTCGCGCGGTTGCTCTGGATATCTCCAAGGCTTTCGACAGGGTTTGGCACTCTGGCCTCCTATGCAAACTACGCGGTTATGGTATTACCGGTCCCCTGCTTGACTTAATCCAACCTTTCTTAAATAACCGCAAAATGAAGGTCGTTCTGAATGGGCGTGCCTCTTCGTCCTACAGCACGAATGCTGGTGTCCCACAAGGCTCTATCCTGGGCCCAACGCTCTTCCTTATTTTCATCAACGACCTCCCAGATGAGATCAGGCCCCAAGTAGGCATCTACGCAGATGACACTACAATATACTCCCGCTCCAGTAAGAAACCTGTCGTGGCGGACAGACATAATCTCGCTGCTGACCTTGAGCGGGATCTACACTCTGTGGTGAACTGGGGCAAGAAGTGGCTTGTCAACTTCAATTCCTCTAAGACCAAGCTGTTGTCTGTCAACCATTACAGGCAACCTCTTCTGCCTCCCATAAGCATGGACCAGATGATTCTCCCGGAGAGTAATACACTACGCCTCCTCGGACTTACCCTGTCCTCAGACCTCAAATGGAAGCACTATATTGAATCCATAGCAAAATCTACTGCTAAGAAGATTGGGTCACTATGTCGATCCAGGATGTTTTTTCCACCTGAATCCATCCTGCATATATACAAGTCAACCATCCGTCCGTGCATGGAGTACTGCTGCCATTTATGGTCAGGTGCCCCTGCCGTTCTCCTCAGTGTTCTTGACAAGCTCCAAAGGAGGGTCTGTAATGTGATAGGTACTGATCTGGCGACTCGTCTGCAGCCACTTTCCCATCGTCGAAATGTGGCCTCCCTCTGTCTCTTCTATAAATACTTTCATGGCTTCTGCTCGGATGAGCTTAAGTCACTGATGCCTCCTCAACAGGTGTTTACCCGTTCAACCAGACTGGCAACTGGGTCCCACCCATTCACAGTCAGGTTAGCCAAACGCAGACGACAATTCTACTCCTGCAGCTTCCTCTCTCGCACTTCCCGCCTGTGGAACTCACTCCCGTATTCTTGCTTTCCTGACGGCTACGACCTCCAGAAATTTAAAAGCAAAGTTAATACTCACCTACTAACCACTGGCCTCTAGCTCTCTCCCCTCCCCTGTATAACCTTCCCTTTCTCTCCGCCCATGTACCTGTCATTGCACCTGCTTTCTCAGTTTTCTATTGTTCCTTTCTAACTAGCTTGTACTCCTCACTCTTTTCTAATTAATCTTTCTACATTTATGTAACCTCCTGCACATCAGTGGCGTTTCTGCCTTGCTCGGGGTGAAATGATTTAAAAAAAAAAAAAAAAAAAAAAAATATATATATATATATATATATATATATATATATTATATATATATATATATATATATATCTATATATCTATATATATCTATATCTATCTATATATATATTATATCTATATATATATATATATATCTATTATATATATATATATATATATATATATATATATATATATATATATATATATATATATATATATATATATATATATATATATATATATATATATATATATATATATATATATCTATAGAAGTACGTGAGAAGAAGCTGCAGGAGTAGAATTGTCGTCTGCATTTGGCTAACCTGACTGTGAATGGGTGGGACCCAGTTGCCAGTCTGGTTGCACGAGTAAGCACCTGTTGAGGAGGCATCAGTTACTTAAGTTCGTCTGAGCAGAAGCCATGTAAGTATTTATAGAACACACAAAGGGAGGCCACCTTTCGACAATTGGGAAGTGGCTGCAGTCGAGCCGCCAGATCAGTACCTATCACATTACAGACTCTCCTTTGGAGCCTGTCAAGAACACTGAGGAGAACGGCAGGGGCACCTGACCATAAATGGCAGAAGTACTCCATGCACGGACGGATGGTTGACTTGTATATATACAGGATGGATTCAGGCGGAAAAAACATCCTGGATCGACATAGTGACCCAATCTTCTTAGCAGTAGATTTTGCTATGGATTCAATATAGTGCTTCCATTTGAGGTCTGAGGACAGGGTAAGTCCGAGGAGGCGTAGTGTATTACTCTCCGGGAGAATCGCTTGGTCCATGCTTATGGGAGGCAGGAGAGGTTGCCTGTAATGGTTGACAGAAAAGAGCTTGGTCTTAGATGAATTGAAGTTGACAAGCCACTTCTTGCCCCTGTTCACCACAGAGTGTAGATCCCGTTCAAGCTCAGCAGCGAGATTATGTCTGTCCGCCACGACAGGTTTCTTACTGGTGCGGGAGTATATTGTAGTGTCATCTGCGTAGATGCCTACTTGGGACTTGATCTCATCTGCGAGATCGTTGATGAAAATAAGGAAGAGCGTCGGGCCCAGGATAGAGCCCTGTGGGAGACCAGCATTCGTGCTGTAGGACGAAGAGGCACGCCCATTCAGAACGACCTTCATTTTGCGGTTATTTAAGAAAGGTTGGATTAAGTCAAGCAGGGGACCGGTAATACCATAACCGCGTAGTTTGCATAGGAGGCCAGAGTGCCAAACCCTGTCGAAAGCCTTGGAGATGTCCAGAGCAACCGCGCGAGCCTCGTCAGACGCATCAAGGGCCTGTAGCATGTACTCCGTCACGGTTGTTAGCAGGTCGGCCGTGGACCTGGCAAAGCGGAATCCATATTGCCTGTCGGAGAACAGTTTGTGGGCGGTGAGATGAACTATTTCAGCATTGATTATAGCCTCGAATACTTTCCTGAATATCGGTAGAAGACTGATAGGGCGATAGTTGGATGGGTCGAGTGTTCACCACAATTCTTAAATACAGGAACGACTGAAGAGAACTTCCAGCATGCAGAAAGGCAGTAGTTAAATAGTTTAGAGAGGACAGGGGAAAGTTCAGGAGCACACCCCTTAAGGACTATCACTGGGATTCCATCGTCTCCACACGCCTTATGGGGGTCGAGTTTTGAAATTACTCTGGATACTACTGTCGGGGTAATATATACGTCGTGCAGTTTGGCCTCAGTTCTAATAGGGAAGTGGGGTGATAGATAGTTATATATAGATATATATATTGACTGACGCTATTTCGGTAGTGTTTCAATCCTGGGTTAGTAAGCGACCGGAGTCAAAGCCGTACTGATGGGCTGTAATAAAGCGAAACAGATCTGTCTGCGGATGACTCTAGTATTTACGCTCTCACACCCTGATTGAGCACTCTGGAAGAGTGGGAGACTTTGTAAACGGTAGCTACTCCGGCATTTACTCACCGGTCATTCGAGAATGATTTGGAGCACTCTAGCTATTGGGCGTGTTTATACGCGCTAAAAAGCCTGCCTTCTTTTACTGGACTCTCGTGGCCTAGTGGTAGAATCGCCGACTGACGCCAATTCGGTCGCGTTTCAATCCTGGGTTAGGAAGCGATCGGAGTCTAAGCTGTACTGATGAGCTGTAATATAGCGAAACAGATCTGTCTGCGGATGACTCTAGTATATCTATTTATCTCTCGCTCTCATATATATATATATATATATATATATATATCTCAGGGGAGAATGATAGAAAGATGTCTCTCTCAAAGCTATGTTCATTTTTATTTTTAGTCATCAAATCGTGCTATGTATGCTGTCGTGATTTTCGTTAATGCTTTTGGGCTGGGAAATAATCTTCTGATTTGAACGGCTCATGTAAAGCGATGTCCATCCAGAATTAAAAGACTGTGCAAGTCTCAACTTTTAAGGAATCTACTTAGAACAAAGTAACTTAAGTTGGGAGATTTCAGAGTGAAAACCTGTTCATTGTACCGAAAACTCTTGCAAATCTATTCCATTCTTTATCTTATTTTTTTCCTCACTCACTTTTAGTTCATTTGAAGAACCATAGATTAAATCTCAATGTTTCTTTATCGCAGTATCTTTATATCTGTTCTTTCTTTTCATAGATTTCATTCTTTTGTTCATAAATTTCTTTCTCCAACATTTTTGGTGTAACTCGCTACTTAAGGTTAAAATATCATACATCGACTGACTACCAACGGTATTCTAATGAACATACTACACTATAAGAAATCTCTCGGAAGTTTGGTATTTATTAAATGTTTTCCCTCTGAGACGGGATGTGACACAAGGTAGGGTTTAACGTGGTGGCTCCGATTGTGTACCCTCGGGCCAAGATTGAAAACTTACCCAGTATCCGGTACCGCGAAATAGGGCACGTTGCATTGTCTATTTTTCGCAAAAGAGTTTTCGTTCGTAGACAGAGCTCTGATTCGTACTCTGACCGACAACGGTAAGCCTAAAAATTGCATGCCCTCTCGAAACTCTGGATATTTACTCAAACAAACCCGCACACTGAAGGGATGAGGTATAATGTCGGGTGTAACGTGGAGCATCCGGGTGCCTAGACTAGAGCCAAGGGTAAAAATTCATCCAACCCCCGCAACCTCAATATTGAGCATTTTGCAGTTTCTCAGCCTTGTCTTCGTTCGGAGAGAGGGCATCAACTGAGCCGTACTCTGCTCGAAGACAGAGAGCTTGATCTTTCCGGATATTTAGCCAAAATCTTCCCACTGAGACGGGATGTACTACAAGGTTGTATTTAACGTGTGGAACTCGTGCCAGTAAACTCTGACAAGGATAAAATTTAACCCAGCCCTCGCAACCGCGGGATTAGGCACTTTGCATTTTCCATGTTTCTCAGCTGAATCACCGTCCGTTGACAGAGCATTTGTGTTATTTTCCTTTTGCGTCAACCACAAGATTTTTTTTCTGTACGTTTGCTTTTTCGAGTACACATACTTGTACGTTCAAATAATTCTTGGGGTGTTGCTACGTCAAAGATATGCAGAACTTGCATAGGTTTTTGTATTCTTGTAGGCCTTTCTTCAGTAATGGCTTTTGGGTTCCAATTTCTCCTTTCATATATAATATTTTTTAAAAATTTGTGACCTCATTACGCCGTCTTTCTACATCTGTTTTCCATTTTTATATATCCTGAGAAACACTTCGGCAATCTTTCAAAAAAAGGTGGCCTTTTGTTATCCGCTTTTATTCTTTCATGACCGGGTAACAAATTGTCGAACGCCGAGTGTATTTCTCTTGCGAACATCAATTCTGCCGGTGACATACCTGTCGGTGTATTGGGAGTTGGCGTTATCCGGTATATTCTCAAGAATTTTTGTAGTGCTTCTTTATTCACTTTCTCATTATTTGCTTTTCTAAAATTCTCTTGAAAGCACCCACAAACCATTCAGCTTGTATGATACGGCGAGGTAGTAATATGTTCAATCGAGAACACTTTACCAAACCCCTGAGCGTGACAGGAAAGATTTATCTAAACTTATTTATAAATGGAACTTTGTGTGTGTCCGTTACCTATAGACTCTGAAACGGCTGAACCGATTTTCTTGAAAATTTACACAGTTGTACTATAAACGTTTGCGAGTGTTCTTAGCTAGGTTTTGTGTCGAGGTACCCCCGATAAATATCGATAATCGAAAAAATCGGGTTATAGGAGTGGTCCGATTTTAATCAAATTTGATACACTCATAGACAAAGACATAAGAAACGATATTCAGAAGTTTCACGGTTGCAGTTCTTACAATAGTGCAGAAAATCAATAATATATATATATATATATATATATATATATATATATAAGACAAGATATTTGTGTGTGTGTCTGTTTATCTGCCTGTATGTCTAATTTTTTTCAGTCCTTTTATTTTAGTTTTTGCGTCGGGTTTGGCTCTAAGTAGGTATAATTGTAGTTCTTAGTCTCAGCCATGATACCATTTACTTAGGACGTATTCAGCCTTCAAAATTCAGTTTACGACGAAAAAAACTTATTTGACTTACATCCATTCATTTTTCTGTCAGTCTACGGTTTCGCTTAAACTGGAAACAACTATTGCTTTTTAGTCTTCGTGCTAACGTCCAAAGAGTCTGAGCTCCAGGACCATAGGTTAGTTTTAAAACTTTCATTACACCCGAGCAACGTCGGGTTATACTGCTCGTATAATATATATATATATATATATATATATATATATAATGTTAAATCCAAAAAATGTAAGTGCATATAGGTAAAATCACAAAAAACAGATCTTATTAATGTTATCAATATTAAAAATGATCCAAGTGGAAGGATTGATATAAATAGTATTATCTAATTACAGAGCCAAATAAGCATATTATATCAAATTCCGAAATTTACATTCCGTTGAATGGCTATTTCAGCGAGAAAATTCTCGTTTTATCAGCAATGATCAAAATTTATTTATTCAAATATGGTACAAAAATCCTCATACCGGAAGGAGTCCAAAAAGATATCCATATACAGGAAGTTAAAAAAGGGGGGAGGGAGATTAAGAAAAAAGTATTTAAAATTTGTCGTCTAAACATAAAAAATATCGAGTCGTGAATATCTGTATTTGCCATTTTTTCTACTCCGCTCTCATGCAGCCATCTTCCCACCTGTATTCTCCTCCTCTCCTTACTCCTCCTCTCCTTACTCCTCCTCTCCTTACTCCTCCTCTCCTTACTCCTCCTCTGACTCCCCTGTAACGTGTTCCTCTTTCTCCTTCCTCACCTCTTCTGTAACCCCCTGCGCGCCAGTGGCAGTTTTGCCTTGCTTGGAGTGAAGGGATTAAAAAAGAAATTACGAAAACACTCATGACCCAGTCTGGTTTTCGTTCACGGATTTCCAATTCCGACCCGTTATCCATTGCACTACATGCACATCCAAGCATTCAGTATTTCCAAGCGGTCACCCATCCAATTACTGACCAGATTTTAACGTTGCCTACCTTTATTGATCGGATGAGAACCAGTGTTTCAGCGTAATACGACCCTATGCTGCAAGAATACGTATAATTTGACAAACAAAAGGATCTATATATCCATTAAAAAATTCTATTAAAAAACAGTCACTTAAAACAGCTTGTCGTTGAACGAAATGACTAAGGTTTTATTTAAAACATTGTAAATTCTCCAAAACGCATATAAAAAGTCTACTAATCGGACATTTAAATTCAGAAGACTCGCGAAGAAAGAAAAACAGTAAGTATTGGCTCCGGAGATTGTTCGTTATTACATTGATGTATGTTTTTCCAAGAAACCAAAATCAAAGCAGGACTTGATATAAAATATCGGATTTTGGCTGCAAGTTAATAGCTTTGGAAGCAGACAGTACATATTATGGAAATTGTTTTGTCATCAATACTAAATAGAAGAATAATATCCATAGACACTTTAGTCTCAGAGCTAATATCATATTTACAGTTCAAGAAAAGAAAAAAAACTTGTCATATCTAGTCTACAAGAATTTACTCGAGCAACCAGACTGGCAGCAAGGTCCCACCTTTTTACAGTTAAATCAATTAAATGCAGCCGCCACTTCTACTCCACCAGTTTTTTGCTCGCACTTTCCGCCTGTGGAAATTCCGTATACTTCCTTCCTTGACAACTACAATCTCCAAGAATTTAAATGCAAAGTCAATTCCCATTTCTTGTCCACTTGACTCCAGTCCTTCTCTCGTCCTTTCCCCGTCACCTCTCTGTATCTTGTTCTTTTCTTTTCTCACTATCCTCTCGCAACTGTCTTCACACTGGTATTCCCATCTTTTCTTGCACTTTTTTTGACACCCCCTGTTCGTCTTTCTTTTCGCTCTCCTCCTGCTTAAACCTTTTCTCTTTATGTAGCCCCCCACTGTGCACCAGTGGTGGTACCGCCTTGCTTGGGAGGAAACAATTATGGGAAGGAATATGAATGCATTCAGGTTGAAGTTATAAATATTCAAAACGAGAGAGGAAAAGTAATATTAACTGAAACTGAACTCATCGAACAACCATAGTTTGCACATCATATAGCAACGTTGTAGAGAGGTTCGGCCATCACCAGATTCCCACTCCTTGCTTGTCATTTGAATAGGAATAGAGGTTTCACTTGTTTCTTGTTTAAGATTCTGTTTCCGGTTACATCGTGTAAAGTTTAATTTTCTTTCACTTCTAGTAACTCGTGTGGTGTCTAAGTGACATTATCGCCTTTCTTGGTGAGAACACATTCTGTAAAATTCCATTACTGCTCGTAAAACTTTGAGGAGATAAGAAGATCCGTAGCATTCCTGTTAATAGAAGACAGGTGTGGAGTGAACAGATAAAAGATATTTAAAAAGTTTCTGAAGAGGAGAAATCACACTGATTTGCAGTGTGCATTTAAGCCAAAAAAGATCCGATTAAGACGGCTCTTTTAGAAAACTGGCAACCGTGAAATAATCCTGTGAACGAGTAAATAAAGTTAGCCCACATCACACACACACACACACACACACATATTTTTACTTTTTAATTACTTAAAGTGTTCAATATAATTATATTGTAGTACTTTTGAATATTTTTTCATTTGTAAACGAGTTATATAATTAAATTTATTTTTTATTTAAAATTAATATAGTTTACATTGCGACACGGAAATTTCTATGTTTCGAGATTTTTACCTCGTTATCAGGCAATGTTAGATAATTGTTGTGAAAATCATTTTCATTTGAGTATAAGAAACAATACGTTATTTATGGATGTGGGAAGAGATAAAAATGTGTGTTCAATTTAACTAATCAGAATAAAGTTCCACTTTAAATTTGAAAAAAAGTTTATATTTTTGGGAATACATGATTTTTTCTTTCAATCGTAACGGCAAATGTCAGCTGATTGCAAACCCCTGTCTAGACTCCATTTCCGTTGATGTATTATATTATGCTCTATAACATTTGTTGTATTGAGCACTTTAAAAAAAAAAAAAGGAAATACAGAACTCGGAATACAGAAATGGAGAACTGTTGGTTCTCTTCATCTGGATTTATATAATTCATCCACATTCAAGCCTGTTTCGCTGTATCACAGCTCATCAGTGTGGCTAAACATATCCGATTGCTTCTGACCGGGATTGAAACTTGATCGTTTTGGTGTCAGTCGGAGGTTTCTACTCCTTAAGCCATAGGCGCATGGAATCAGAAGGGAAGTTTTAACGTGTTGTATATAAGCAGTGTATACATACGCCAGTCACCGAAAGAACTCAATTCATTTCTGAAGAGTCACGCATATATCGCAGAAGTGGAAATTGTTTTTAAAGTTTTCTTCTCTAGAGAGCTCAATTGTAATGAGAGCATAGTGTGTGTGTATATTATTGTAATGCCTTCAATTTTTAGAGATTGTTTCCTCTTCTCGTGACTTCTATTAAGATTCTATATCTATCTCGATATCGAGCACTTTGACTAAAACATGCTTGCCAATAATATCACTGAAAAATAATACAAAATAAAAATAATCTCTAAGCACGATAAGAATTTAATATATATATATATATATATATATATATATGAAGGTCGTTCTGAATGGGCGTGCCTCTTCGTCCTACAGCACGAATGCCGGTGTCCCACAAGGCTCTATCCTGGGCCCGACGCTCTTCCTTATTTTCATCAACGACCTCCCAGATGAGATCAAGTCCCAAGTAGGCATCTACGCAGATGACACTACAATATACTCCCGCTCCAGTAAGAAACCTGTCGTGGCGGACAGACATAATCTCGCTGCTGACCTTGAGCGGGATCTACACTCTGTGGTGAACTGGGGCAAGAAGTGGCTTGTCAACTTCAATTCCTCTAAGACCAAGCTGTTGTCTGTCAACCATTACAGGCAACCTCTTCTGCCTCCCATAAGCATGGACCAGATGATTCTCCCGGAGAGTAATACACTACGCCTCCTCGGACTTACCCTGTCCTCAGACCTCAAATGGAAGCACTATATTGAATCCATAGCAAAATCTACTGCTAAGAAGATTAGGTCACTATGTCGATCCAGGATGTTTTTTCCACCTGAATCCATCCTGCATATATACAAGTCAACCATCCGTCCGTGCATGGAGTACTGCTGCCATTTATGGTCAGGTGCCCCTGCCGTTCTCCTCAGTGTTCTTGACAAGCTCCAAAGGAGAGTCTGTAATGTGATAGGTACTGATCTGGCGACTCGTCTGCAGCCACTTTCCCATCGTCGTAATGTGGCCTCCCTCTGTCTCTTCTATAAATACTTTCATGGCTTCTGCTCGGATGAGCTTAAGTCACTGATGCCTCCTCAACAGGTGTTTACTCGTGCAACCAGACTGGCAACTGGGTCCCACCCATTCACAGTCAGGTTAGCCAAACGCAGACGACAATTCTACTCCTGCAGCTTCCTCTCTCGCACTTCCCGCCTGTGGAACTCACTCCCGTATTCTTGCTTTCCTGACGGCTATGACCTCCAGAAATTCAAAAGCAAAGTTAATACTCACCTACTAACCACTGGACTCTAGCTCTCTCCCCTCCCCTGTATAATCTTCACGTTCTCTCCGCCCATGTATCTGTCATTGCACCTGCTTTCTCAGCTTTCTATTGTTCCTTTCTAACTAGCTTGTACTCCTCACTCTTTTCTAATTAATCTTTCTACATTTATGTAACCCCCTGCACATCAGTGGCGTTTCTGCCTTGCTCGGGGTGAAATGATTAAATATATATATACATATATATATATATATATATATAGCCATTGAGATTTCACTCGCCCGATCGACTCAGTCGATTAAAAACTTTATTGGGCGATTAAAGTTTATTGCTTTACTCGCCCACGGTCGATTAAACATCTCACAAATATGTAAAATAGAAATATGATTCCTTTCACAACCCAAAAGCATGCCATTGAAGATTCACAAGTTACTTAGTATGACCTACAATAACCTTTTGTTGTCCTGGTCCGTGTAAACATTCGTTTAATGAACGCTTCCAGAGTGGAGCCAAAATGTCTCTGTCACGACGCTCACAGATTTATAGAAACGCATTTGGAAAAATATTATCTTTGACTGAACATCTATATTTTCTATCCGCTTACAAAAAGTAAAAACGAACATTTGAAAGAAAAAAAGATAAATACGCATACTTCTTTCAACCACGCACCGAAAAACAAATTGTACAAGTAATTTTTTATAGAAAATCGTTGAGAAAATTAGATTTATTTTTTTATCCTGTATGAGATGGAGGTTGTAGTCAAACAGAAGAAAGAAACTACGAATTTAGGTACCTCCATTCAATTGCAAAAAAAACAAACAAAAAAAACTAAAAAAACAGCATATCATGATGTCAAATTGTCAAACAATGTTTTATCAACAAAATGTTTAAGAGGAAAGATCAAATTTTGTTATTTAAAAAACAACAACAAAACATTTTAAATCCTTTCCAGCACGTTCGAAATTTTAATTAAATTTTCATTTTTTGTTTTTCGTCAGCGATTCGCGCTATGTTTACCTAAGGCGACTATGAAGAAAATGGAGTCGGTCAAGTAAAGTGATTTTGGAGCGAGTAAATTTTTCCTCACTCTCGACCGCCGGTCGAGGATTTCTTTTTCAAATTTCAAAGGCTATATATATATATATATATATATATATTTATATATATATATATATATATATATATATAAATGTTTATATTATCCTATGTTTTACTCGCAACTTACAAAATCTTCAGGTGATTAACATATCATACTGATTTATTTTCGATTTGAATTACTAATAGCATTCTTTTCTTAAAGTTCGTTATGGGTACAAATATTTTTATATTCATCAAATGCATAAACGGGTTAGGTTAATAGTAGAACCAAAACATGGAATAGGATACTAAAAACATGGAGAGTGGGAGGAAAAACGATAAAAAATAGATTAAATACTTTAATTATAAATAAAGTAAAATTAGGGCCCGTTAGGTCTAAGGGCGGGAACTGGTTTGTTACATGTTAATAATAATAAAAAAGGTACAGATAACTAATAGGCAGAAATTTACGCATCCATACACATACATGTATTTACAGATTCATACAAGCTTAATAGTTGATGATAGTTCAATTTGAATTATATTTCGATGTCATTTCTGTATTACGGGTACAAATAAATAATTGATTATTAGCCGGTTAATGTAAAGTAGAAAATAGAGGTTTAATAGAGTAACGACTAATGTAAAAATTAATTGTGTAATTAATATAATCTAATTATGTTCGATTAAATCTATTTAATAAACTATATAATAAATTAAATCTACAAAAAGCTAATCAATTAAATAAATAACAGGTTTTATTAGAAGATCAATTCAGATTATTCAGCTAGATAATAAATATAATTTAGATCAATTCATTTAATATAACAATCTAATGATTAATCAAGTTATGTAATTAGATAATGAATGAAAATGAATTAGGCTTAATAGAGAGAGAAAAGTAAGATACACATAATATATGTATATATAAATAAATAAAACAAATAATAAAAAAATAAATGCAGTAATACACTATGATCGATACAAGTCGATACCCCTCTGGTATCGATTGGAGCCTAAAAAAAAAGTTAAGACAATTTAAAAATTTCTAAAACTATACAAAAATCAACATAAAATCAAACTTAACAGAAACTGTATTTGAAAAAAAAATGAAAAGAAAACATCCTAAAAATAAAACATAACACATAAAATAAAAATAAGAAACAGAAAATATAATAAAATACACAAACAAAATATGTAAACATACAAATGTAAATCTATATGAATATAAAACAAAGTAATGTACCTACATAACAAATATCACATAGACAAACAAATAATGAAAGTAAAATAGTACATATAAAACATTTAAATGCACACAGCGAACGTAAACGCATAAATCATTTAATGTAAAAAAACTCAACAAAAACATACACGTGAAACAAGATAAAAAGAATATAAAGTAATGTGTAAATACAAATAAAGAATATATATATATATATATATATATATATATATATATAATAAAATAAAACATACGTACACAAACATTAATACAATGCACGCATACATATATAATTATATAAATATATACACACACACACACATATACATATTATGTACTAGTTTAGCTAAATTTAAAATAATGTTTAAAAGGAATGGCTATAACATAAATAAACAACCGAAAGATGGGAGGAGCTGTAGGGGTCTAAGTATTTAAGTTAGTATTTCTTTCTATGTCTACATATTGTCATCAATGCTATCTCTTCTGATTAATAATTAATGGTTATTAGTGTGCTTAGTATAATAAGCTTTTATAGGAGGCATAAGTTACATCTATCTCCTATTCCATTATAAGATTTAGTTTCGCGATGATTTACCTAGCAATAGTTGTTATATTTTAAAAACCAAATATTTTTTATATTTGTGTTTAATATTATTTAAAGTCAGTTTATGGTTTTGGAATCTTGATTTCCAAGGACCGTCTGTTGATCCAAAGTAAAACTTGCTTTGCCGATAATGCATTTGGGCATACACTGATTACTAAGTTGGCAGATCGTGTTTTATCGGCATTTGCAATTATTTATTCTAATTATTAGTGGGTTTACAATTATCATTTTTTGGCTGGACATGTTTTTATTTATTAACTTATTGTTATGTAGCGAGATATAATTATCAAAGCATTTTACGCAACTATAACTCTTCTTGGCATTGTTTTTATTGAAAATCTTTTTGGGCGTAAGGGAATGGCCGAAATGTTTGGATTAAATTTAAGAAAATGTTGCCGATGTTAGTTTTAAGGTTTTTATGGTTTGAACCATATGGTGTTACGTTGGCGTGATATTGGTATGTGTTTGGTTTCATTATTTTTATCAGAGTATTCTAAACTAACATTGTAGTTATTTTAAGCTAGGGCATTTATATATTTAATTTTACAGTTATCAAAAATAGCCTTATAACTGAAGTTAGAAGATAATCAAAACTGGGTGAATTTGTGGATATTGTTCAGTATTCTAGGCTAGTCTTTTTGAACGTATTTGTGGTTGAGAGAATTCTTAATATATGGTTTGTATATTCCATTATTAAGGCTGAAAGTTACGTCAAGGAAGTTGATCATCTAAGCGTTGTTGTAGTGATTTTTAGTTTGTGGTAATTAAAGAATTTTGTCAGATCCTCTTTTAGTTAGTCGGTGAGTTGTGGGTTTGTATTTCTGAGAAGGATTAATCTGTCCCGGCATAATCCGTTGATTTTTTTTTATTGCGAAGAGATACCTCAATCCACCACAATAACAAAATACCGACTAATTCACAGGCCTCTGCTGAATCGTATGCACCCATAGCTGTACTAAAATCTGGGTTGTCATTATTTATCTATAGGCAGATATCGTGATATAGAATGCATTTTTGTGCTTGAATGAGGACATTTAAGTCTTGGTCGCTGCTAGGGCAGTAATTGTCAGCTAAGTCTAAGGCGGCTGTTAGTAGATCGACAGCGATAGAGGGTTCTAGTTTGGATCAACGGACGGTCCTTAAAAAAAAGGTGCAAGATGAATTCTAACGAGAAAAAAAATTCCTGACCCGGCACAGTTACTCAACCTACTTAGCGAGAAATGTAGCTATTGTTTCGATGTAGTCGTTCCACTTGAGATCGGTTGAGAAAGTGAGGCCAATGAAAATGAGACAGTGTGTTGCTTTCTGGGAGACTAGCGCCATCCATACTGATGGAAGGTAGGAAAGTTTTACTATGGTGGATAAAGAAGAGCAGGTTAGTTTTGGAAGCATTAATATTTACGAGACATTTTTTAACCCTAATCCATAACAGATTGGAGGTCCTTTCTAAAAGAAGCAGCGACGTTTACTTTGTCAGCTTTCTCAAATTTCTTATTAAGATGAGAATAAATGCTAGTATAATTTAGTATTGCTTTGGGTGCGTACGATTCAGCAGAGACCTGTGAATTAGTGGGTATGTTGTTATTGCGGAGATTGGGGTATCTCTTCGCAATAAAAAAAATCACCAGATTATACCGGGACGGATTAATCCTAAGAAATACAAGCCCACAACACACCGACCAACTAAGAAAGGGCCTGATAAAATTCTTTAATGACCACAAACTCAAATATATAGATGTTAACTTCTAAACTGATTACATCATGAATATCATTGACGAATATCGGGAAAAGCGTAGAACTTATGATAGAGCCCTGAGGGCTGCCCTCGTTTGTATGATATGATCTGGAAGCATGCCCGTTCAAAATGACTTTCATTTTCCGATTCAATAGGAACGATAGGATTAAATCAAACGACCGTCCAGAAATACTGTTTCTCTGTAGTTTATGCAGAAGGCCAGCATTCTAAACCCTGTCAAAAGCTTTCAAGATTTCCAAGGCAAAGCCTTTCTTATCAAGAGCATAGTATATATATTCAGTAAGAGCCTGATAGGGCGATGATTAGTGGTTTGAGAGAGGCCCATAATTATTTTTAAAAAAGGGACTACAGAATAGGACTTCTCATAAGCAGGAAGACTGGAAGCAGCGGTGCAAGTGTTATAGAGTTTAGAGAGGACAAAAAGAGTTCAGGGCCACATTACTTTAGGACGATGACTGAAATCCCATCACTTCCACTTGCCTTTGAGTGTCAAGCTTCGAAATTATTTTAAAGACTAGAGACGGTTATATATACGTCACTCAGTTGAACCTCAGTTCTAGGTGGGAAGTCGGGTGTGGGTATTTCAGACGAGTAAAGTGTGGCGGTTGAAAAGAATTTGGAAGCAAAGCACTCAACCTTGTCAGCTGTTGATGGAAGGACCACAAGTTAATTGCAAAAATCAAGAGTTTGCTGTTGTATAGAAAACTTTTGCAGAGCCACCAGTAGTCATTCAAACCAGACTTGCGAGATACCTTGTTTTATCAGCAAACAAGAGCTTAGCATCATTTAAGACACTCTTGCGTCGCCCTGGTAAAGCTGGAAGAAGTGATTCCTGAGGACAATGGCAGCGGAACAAGCAGGAGATGAGGTTTAAATTGGAATTTCCTGGTTGGGATGAAAGAATTACTGCCGGCTTTCACTCTCGAGAAGACCTCAGGCACAGGGAGACTAAAAACTTTGTTCCAAGAGACATCACAAAAGAAATCGCGGGACGAGTCGAAGTCCGCATTTTGGTATCAGTAAGATATTCTGCGTGTAGGAGGGGGAGTAAAAAGAGACATTAACAGAAATTACAGCAATGTCAGAGTTGCCAAGAGGGTAGTACTTCATGGCAAGACATGAGTCATAGATAGAAGTAAAGCAGAAATCTAGAATGGAAGCGTGTCCTTTAGAGTTACTGGGGAAACGTGGAGGAAATCCAATATTTGCGTGAGAGACTGAGTGATTCAAGAGGTTCAGGTTATTGACACCAGGTCTCAGCCACTTGGCATACGGGGCATTGAAGTCATCAAACGCAGATATATTATTGAACGACGGAGCGGAAACGACCTTGTTTATATTATCTGAAAAACTGTCTAGTAAGGAGAAGAATATGAGCGGTATAGAAAGAAAGAATATCGGAGTTTAATTGAGTGAGACACATATAAGAATGGACTAGATATTTAAGAGAAATCCTTGTAGGCAGAGGTAGATGTTCAAGGACATAAACTCCCAGGACAGGAATGTGGACATTAGAGTCCTTACTAAAGAGATGAATGTGACCAGGACTCGAGCAATAATAGGAGTGGATTGAAAGGTTAAGTTTGGTTTAACCGAGTGCTAGGATGTCTGAAAACCTTTCGGGAAAGAACGATTCCACACTTCAAAAGTGGATAAGTATATCACGGATGTTGGAGAAAGAAATGTTGAAAGGTTTAGGTGCTTTTGTGTTTGTTTGGCATTTTAGTTTTACATTTTTGGATGTGGACCGTCATGATTTTAGATTATTTTGGTAAGGAGAGGCCTAGAATAGTAGTAGCAGGTGGCCATCAAATGCGACATGTGTCGGAAGGGAACCGGCGCAGACTCCAGCATAGTTTATCCTCAGGATTGCCTACCGGAAGCATTGATCAGAGCTTCTGTTGACGCTACGCAAGAGTTCGGGCTTCTTACTACCAGTTGGAAGCAGCAATCAAAAAACGGCCAACCCGGTGCTCTCAGCATAAAGAAACGTTGCCACCGTACACACAGACAATTGTTCAATAGAAAAGTTTACCAGAACGCAGAAAATATTACTTTTTCAGTTACTTTTTTCAGCTAGATTTAAGAGAAGTTTACAACCAATATATTAACGAGAGAGAGAGACACCCCGATCCATTGACTACTAGGGCAAAAATCCAGTTTCAAATTTAATATTTATCTATTGATTAAAGTAAGATTGCAGCTGTATAGTGAATTAGATCCTCCCCGGAAGCCCCATACTTTCAGCTCTATGCCACAACTAACCTACACTTAGTCTTGATCGAGTATAGTGATTTTCTGTCACCTCTCTGTCGGTTATGGCTAATATAAGCTCTCATATAATTACGGAGCAGGTATTGTATATTTTATGTGTACACCAAATACTTGGGAGTTAGAAGACTCATAAATTCTTAAACTTTGAAAATAAACATTCAAACTGGAACACAGACTACCTGGAACCGAACGTATATCCGATTAAAATATTATTTACTTGTGACATAGGCATAAAACACTAATCGGCTCATGAGTGTACACACTTATATATATATATATATATATATATATATATATATATATATATATAGGGACTAAATTATATTCAGAAATAGTCTGAAGTTTAAAAAAGATTCTAATGCCGTAAATGGTGAAAGAATAAGTCTATCAAAGACTCAAATACTAAATGGTCTAAGATGGTCGATTAATGTTACTTAAGTCTAAAAGGCTTTCCTCAAAGTTGAATTTTTCATTGCATTATTCAATTGGATGGAAGATGATCAGCACAAAGACATCACTCTACGAGATTTATCTACATCACAAGATTATCAGAGAGAAAGATCAATAGGTATACTATGAAACACACACACACACACACATATATATATATATATATATGCACATTCATGAACACATATGCATATATATTGTGCGTGCGTGTGTGTATGTGTGTGCTATCTGAAAAAGCGTATTTAAATATGTTGGTCTGTTACTCGAGCCTGATGATTGAAAAAAACGAGAAAAAACTTAGAATGCTATGAGATCTTATGCATTGAAGGCGCCTGGCTTCTCGGCAACATAGGGCAAACCCTATGTTGCTTTTTAGGGATTATGTATAAAGGGATTTTGACAAAACGCCTTTCACAATAACATATTTATCGCAGAGAAAATTTAGGAAAAATCCATGACAAAGTGGCAAAAATGTTTTTCGTATGACGCATTTTGTCTTTTCAAACTTCATCGGACTAGAATGATGTTTATGTCCATTTAATTACACATTGGCATGAAGGAAAGGGGGCAATGAAATTTTAAATTATTAAATTTTTTATTTTTGGGAAAATATGTTCGAGTATACAGTGTAAGACATATTTAAATTTAAACTTAATAGTTTAAACACGCAGGGTTTCCTTCCCTTCGTGCGAAGTTTTAAAATTGTTTTTTTTAGGGGTTCTTTTCTAATGTGTTATATTACTGATGATATCTAATTGTTTTGGACTTGCTTTTTAGCGACAATAATTTTAAGTGCTTTGTTTTTATAACATTTAGATTTGATTTTTTTAAAAACTAAGACTTACTTCAGTATTTTAATAAGAATGTAATTTTTGGTTTTACAGGGTTTTTTTGAAAACTATTCGCTGAGTATGCCTAAATACCAAGAATGACCGATTTGTTAACTTTCGAATTTCTTTCATCGGTCTACTATATCTATGTACCAGAGGAAGTATGTGTGGACAATCGCTCTTTTCGATCTAATATACACACACACACACACACACACATATGATACATATTGATATAGGTATAAATCATATAGATAATATATTTATCATATATAGATCATATACATATATATTATATATATCGCTGCCGGCCCTCTTCAATGTCAAGTGATCTCACATCTGCATTTCGACACTTCGAAAGCCGAAGAAAATCATCCAAATAGTTGCGAAACTCATCATCACAGAGATCAGGCTCCTTGGTTAACCGGCTCTCGAAATATCGCTGAAACGCCTCACACATGTCCTTGGTTGACCTGAGAAAACGCCCCAACAGAAATTGTATTTGAAAGAAAAAATGAATTGGTGCTTTCAGGAAATGTGACTCAATTCATTCACAAAAAAAAAAAGAAAAAAATGCTCGTTTTCAAACTGCGATTTCTTTTGGCAATTTATAATCCAATCGTTGATAACTTTCGGTTTATCAGCAATCTACGATCTTCCATAAAAAACAATCTCAATAATTGTTACGATCTGGTAAGGAACATGGCGCCTCGCTTGGCTTGAAATGAATAACGATTTTTTCCTCTCACATATATACATGCACATACATTGAACAACTTCCACTCACTCTTGTCTTATTTCCATTCATGTTAATCTTCCAACCAATGAAATTAAAATAATAATAAAAAAATTAGAATCTCCCCATGTGTCCATTTTATATATATATATATATATATATATATATAATGTAGTAGCGCCTCATGTATCATTGTGCATATATAAAAAAACTAAAATTCCCGTAAAACTGGTGAGAGAGCAAACAGGTGCTAGATTTTCCTCACAGATCACCCGTAGGTATCAAAGGTTCGGGGTATCCTAATTCTATCTCTTAGTCAAATCTCAATTTTCTGGTGTAATTGTAGGTCATACCAAAGACCTACTTTCAAGTTCCCTCGAAAAAAAAAAAAAATTAACCGAAACTTCTCTTTGTTTCTTGAGTAACTGCCAATCAGTTGAGCCATAACCATCTAGAGGCTTTTGCTGTCACTTTTTTTACCGAATGGTCTTGTTCTTTCTCAAGCTTGTTACAACAAATTTTGACTACAACTTACATAGTTACCTCTCAGGGAAAACTTTGCATTTCTCTACAATATGTAAATATTTCCCCAGTTTTCTTTCGTGGGTTTCATCCATGTTTTTTCCCAATATATTTTTCTAATATAATGACTTGCATTAATAATCATATTCAGAAGTATCTGGGTCTTCATTATTTTCACTGAGAATTTTAGCTTCCTACGTATATATGCTATCATTTATCAGTTCAAAGCAGGACTGAAAACAGATATTTTCTTCTGTAATGTCTAAGTTTTTCTCTTTGAGGAAATTCATCAGTTTATTTAGTTCATATCAGGTTTCGTGAGACTCTTCAAAACTATTGTTGTATGGCGTCACCGATAATATCCTTCAACAAATGCCTTAGGGGCAACAACCCAATACGTATTGGAAGGATCCTCTCTTCTGACATCAGGACAAAGAGGAGACTTACTCTTTCTGCATGTGTGGACATTTGCTTGGTTGTATCATACACTGCTTGCATAAGGACTCTTGTGTTACTGGGAGTAGTATACCAGAGGTCTGCTCAGGAAGTTTTTTTTCTAGGCCCCACTATTTTGCCCAGGCCGCCTGATGACCTTAGACCCCCATTTTACTGGATCTAATTTTATCTATACCTGCTCTCGCTTCATATCAAAGAAATCTTTTGATCTTTCCTTTTTTCTCTCCTTCCTGATTAGAACAATAACTGTGGCCTTATCTGTCCACTGCTGCTATTCATAATAACACTTTCTGTCTTAACATTTGCTCTGCTGTACTAATCTCGCGCGATGCCTTCCACCATCTTCCAGTTCGAACCTCCCTGTTTCTGCAACTTTAGGATCTTTTAAATTCCTATACAGAGCTGACTCTTTTTTTTCTTCGCTATTCTAACCTTCTAAAAGAGAATGTCAATGCGTCTGATATTCCATACAAATCTGCAATGTTCAAACTCCTTGGTAGGCCGAGCCATCTTCTGAAATAGCCATTAACTTTTTTCTCCATATTGTCAGCTGTTGTATCGTCAGGGGCCACACATCTTTAGATCCATGTTTTAAAACGACCCGGCAGCCATGACATGTCCACATTGTTCAACATTGCTTCGAGGTCTATTAAAAGACTCTGGTTAGCATTTGTATCTTTTAAATTAGCATTGAAACCAACTTAACTGGATTTTCTTTTAACGACGGGATTATGGTTCCTGCAATCTTTAAACGAAACACTTCTATCACAATCTTCCTCTTCAATAATAATGACCGAGTTTTATCGATTTAAACTGCATTCTTGCGCAAGCCATTATCTTTTCTAAACTCTGTAATATCCACCAACATACAGGTAAAGAATATGTAGTAGATGTCAGGTCATTCACGTTCATGGCTAAAGTGATTATCTGAGATTGTACATCAAGTGATAATTCATCTTTCTAGCCAATGCCATTCGGAAGATGACAAATCGGAGGTTTTCATAATGTTGAAATCATTGCAAGAATCTTGTATGAGATTCACTGTGCAAACAGATATGGCATCTTCTTAGATCTTCTTTGACAGATTAGATTTTACTTCAACTATAGATAAAATATATTGTTAGTAATTTTAATACAATATGTATTACTACCAAAAATATGTATTGGTACTAATTTATATAAAGTATTGCTGATAGTTTTACTATAAAAATCTATTTTTATACTTTCATAGTGGTTTGCTTTTGTTTTGGAGTTTGCTATTTGTTCATAGAGACCCTAACAGGTATTATTATCCCAAGTTCGGGTCTCTTTAGAGACTGTAGTCAACTACCAAAACAATAAGTTTTACGTCCTCTCCCCCAAAATATTATTGATTGAATATATTTCAAGCAAAAGAAAGCAGCTGATGTCATGGCTTTGGCCGCTGTGTCTTCTGATGGTGGAAAACTACCCTTAGTGTAGCAGTTTTTCAGCAAATGCTGGATAAATATGTATTGCCCTGATTGTCAGTCACATTTAGAAGTCACTGTCTTCACGCAAAATGGAGTTTCCACGCGAACACAGCCAGTTTCGATTTGGTTCAATGGTTAGCAAGCTTCTCTGGCTAGATCAGTTACGACTAGGTTCGATTTTCGCTATGAGAGTAACACTTTCGGCCGTGTAAAACATGTAAGCTTCTCTTAGTAAATCGTTATAAGTAACGGATGATAGCATTTCGAGATGGTGTAATGGTTAGCAAGCTTCCCAGACTAGATCAATTACGACTGAATAGTGAGTTCAAGTCTCACTGGGGGAGCCACATTTTCGGTTTTAATTTGATGCAAAACTAGTGAAAGAGATAATTCCGTGTATTTTCTAACCTGTTTATTTGACCTCAATCAATCACCGACTTTAATCCCGAGAAATTCGCGATATTTTCTGTATTTGAGAGCGATGTTCCAAGCATCTTATATTCAAATGTGACGGAATCTGTAATTTTAGTGAAGAAGTTATGCACCTCAGTTGGGAAGAGATTACGTAATATTTGTATTGTAAATATATTTAAAATTTTGTCAATAAATATAATAATCAACCTGTAACCTTCCACTAATCAGTTTAGTGCCATACGTGATCACCCAACCTTCCACTAGAAAAAAACCTAATGTTTAATAAGATGAATAGTATGTAAATATATAATTTGTTCTTTCTCCCTATCTCTGTGTGTGTGTGTGTGTATATATATATATATATATATATATATATAAAGCAAATTTTTGACGTCAATTTTAGATTTAATAGTTTCGTCTCTTGATCTTTTCTTTTTGCGAGAAGAAACTGAATCAGTTTGCTTCAGTGACATTTTTTCCGGAGGAACAAGTGTTTTCATTCATTAGAAATGAGAAATCACTGAGCTGAGTTCGAATCCCAGACATGTTCGTTACATTTCCGTCAGTCAGTTAAGTGCCATACGTGATACACGCTTGGGCGATCATGTCGCGAAAGAGACATGACTGACTGGGCAGAAGATTATCCCGCAGTAGGTTGCCATTGCTTTCTGCGGTAGACTGGTTGCCGACCAAGGCTATAGAACCCAGTCTGTCCTGCTATTTAACCAATAACTGGAAGGAAGAGACGGATTAATACCTTTCCCAAGTGTATTTACGCGTAAGTGAAAACAATGGGTTCAACTGGAATTCGAACTCGGCTCCGCGGTTTTTCGTTCCGAGCCGATATCCACTGGACCACAACATCGTTACATTTACTTGCTCGCAAATACCTTTGGAAAAACTGAATTTACCATCGCCAGCTATGGGTTAAATTGTGATACTTGTATCGAAAAAAAATAGTAAAACATAAAAAAATAAAAGAGGATAAATGTTAAGAATTGAAATCCATAATCCCCTACGTCCTGAAAGGATTCAGCACCTAAAGAATAAGGTTAATTAAACGAAATGGTTTAATCATATTGGCATTTTTATTTTTATTTGGTACAAATGAGTAAAAGTGTTCTCTGCAATAATATATATCGATTGGTTGTGATATCGAATAGTTCTAAATACGTTCTTTGTGTAGTGATAGATAATTTTTAGTCTTAAATGAACGGTAAACGTGTAAATCCTTTACACAGTTTGGCGGCTTATATTACTTGCAAATGGTTCACGCATTTATAAAATGTCTTTTAATGTTATCTGTGTTCGAAATTAGTGTTACAAAGGCCGTAGTAACAGAGAGTATTGAAGAAACAGAAAACACTTGAGTAAATTGAACAACTCTTCAAATTTGGCGACTTGCCATATTTATAAATAGGAGCAGTCCATTCTCACAGCAGTAGGGAAGAACATAAGTCGACAAAGTCCTACTTTAAGATAAAACGAAAGATTTTGCACTATGCAGTGGGTGTTTCTTTTTTCCTTTAATCGCACACATTATATAATATATCGTTAGTAAACACTTCCTAAGCCCACTCGCCAGGAGAGTAGACTGACAAATTTAATAATCAAATCTTATAGAGAGCTGATGTAATTACTGTGAAGCTCTGGCATGGAAAATAAGTAAACATTTAATTTTATTTATTACGATATATATATATATATATATATAACTTACCGCTATACTCGTTTCGAAAAACCTTCCGAGTTTGACGGAAGTAAAAAATATTGATTGTTTAATACTTACTTTTTGGTCCTAAAATGGTTAGACCAGTACACATTTGTATTAAAAAAGTGTTCAATACAATTGTAGAACTTTTGAATATTTTCCATTTTTAAACGAGTTATTTCGCTACCCAAGTTTCTACAATTAGTGGCGTCTTCAGCCGATTATTAAAATTTTTTATTAAAATCGCTTGAAGACACTACTTCTGGTAGAAATTTGGGTAGCGAAATAACTCGTTTAAAAACGGAAAAAATATTATATATATATTTGTGTATTTAGGCAGCAAATTTTCTTTTAGACATGTCAGATTAAATAAATTGCAAACATTGTCTGCTTATTTTTAAAAAAATCAGTTCATACTCACGGAAAATCTTTCGCGTATTGTAATTAAAAGATGTCAGAATGAGGTGTAACATTGACAGATGTTAATATCATTAATTTCTCAATGTTCCCAAGTACTTTTAATCTTCTTCCGAGATCATCTTCAGGGGGTGAGAGTTGTGGTAACACAAAATACTTGCAAAACTGTGCTGCTAAAAATTACTGTAAATGTTTTCATGCTTTAACACATGCATGACCATGACATTACAACACACACACACACATATATATATATATATATATATATATAACCATTTTTGATAATTTTTACATTCTAGTGAACTCTAAGCAATTTTTCAACCGTTATATTTGAAGCAGGAAAAAATTTACAGTAATTTTTAGGTAGGTATAGAAATGAAACTGTGGGTAGCGTAGTAAGAAACGATGAAAAACATGACGCATAACATATAAATCCACCTATTCTCCGGGCGGGTATGGGGGTAATTAGAACTTGTATCAGTAAAAATTATCATCTTCGAAACATTTCTTATTATCTAAAACTATTTTTTGGATTTCAATAACTCGCATAAAGTTCATAAACCGTAAAAAATAGTCAATCTGTTCATTCTACACGATTAAAAACTCAGAAAAATAGCGAGTCAACAGCAGTAGATTCTGGTTAATATAATGCAGCAATAGTTTAAAAAATATGATGGCGGTCGAAGAATACGGCGAGCGAAACATAAATATTAATATACAGGGTGCGATGGATAAATTGTTGTCTATATTACCTAAAACAATCAGAATAACACCGGAATCCCATTTTAACAGATTATTTACCAAAATTACACAAACATATCTTTAAATACTTGAAGTGCATTAAGTTAATAAAAGCGCCATTGGCTTCAACCACAGCCCCCAGAAAACTTTGGAATCTCCAGTAATTCTTCTTGAAGGTCTCCTTGTTTAACTTGTCGAATGACATAATCCTTGTTTTCAATTCATCTTTGGTGATACAAGGTGTTTTGTTGGTCGCTTGTTTAACTGCGTCCTGCACATAATAGTCAATGGGATTAGAGTAGGAGGAGTTAGGTGGCCTGATGTAAGGGATGGTGTGGTCTAGCGATTCTACCTCTTCAAGGCCCTGGAAGATCTTCATGTTAAGTTTGAGGTTCTGTGGAAAAATGAATGGAGGTATAAAGTCGCCATTATTAGTAATCACTTCAAATACCATGATGTTGACTGGATATATCATCCAACTCTTTCCAAATCCTCTGAAATGTCCTCAGAAGACAACCAAGCACTCTGAAATATTTGTATTGGAGATTCAGGTGCAAATGCCAAGCAGAACAGAATGACCTTTCTAAATTTTCTGGCAGAGTCAATTGCATCTTGCTGCTCTTTTTATTACAGACGGTGGATCGATTATATTGTGCAGTTTATGAATTAAAAAAACAACAAACTACGAACGGGCAAGTGCAAAATTGAAAATATAAAATTACGACAATTTACCTATCGCAAACAGTGGACGTGATGGTGACAACATTTTAAATGAATACATTCATAATTTTATTTCTTCGAATCAAAATTTCAGAGCGATGTTTTCCAAGGAATGTGTACGCACATTTTTGTAAATATCTCTTTGATCCCTACATATATCCTCGGATATATATATATATATATTTATTCATATATAATGCATTCATGTCAGTACACTTTTTGTTTCTTTATTTTATTGCACACGCAAAAAATCCTGTTTGTTTGTCATGTGCATGCATGACATGTACTCTCAAAGGATTTCACGGGGACAGCATGCTCAGTTTGTGAATAGCTATTGTTTATACGCAAGCTTGTGGGGAAAAAGACATCGCAATGTGTGGTCTTCGTATTGGAGGCGTCAAAATCAGGTCGGTATAGAAATGAAACTATGTGGGTAGCGTAGTAAGAAACGATGAAAAACATGACGCATAACTCAAGATGCATAGGAACAGCGTATGTTGCCTTTCAGAAGAAGGCGCGCTTGAAGAAGTCCTCATTTTTTTTATTTTCTACTAACATGAAATAGAGCGACTATTGTTGTGGTGCAGTGGATCTCGGCTCAGAATGAGAAATCGGGGAGCCGAGTTCGAATTCCAGCTGAATCCATTGCATTCACTTACGCACAAATACCCTTAGAAAAGGTACTAATCTGTCTCTTCCTTCCAGTTATGCGTTAAATAGGACAGATTGAGTTCTATAGCCTTGGCTGGCAACCAGTCTACGGCAGAAAGCAATGGCAATCTACTGCGGGATAATCTTCTATCCAGTCAGTCATGTCTCTTTCGAGACATGATCGCTCAAGCGTGTTTCAGGTATGGCACTTAACTGACTGATATCGAATCACTTGTAATGTCTGCTACAAGAAATTCATATTCGTCAGCAAAAACAGCAGCTCAAAATTCCAATTACAGGCGAGGATACAAAAGTCAATCAGATACACAAATTTAAATACCTGGGAAGTGTCCTAGCAGGAGCTAAGCAGCGGATTCAGAGACAGGAAAATTGTGTTGGAAACAAAGAATAGAATATGTGGTGTCTGTAGGTCAATATGGCAGACTTGAAGCAACAGAAATGTTGTTCTACAGAAGAAGACTGGGGATACCATGGACCGAACACGAGGTTTTTGGAGAGGATGGAAACGAAAAAGAAACTTACCATTAACATCAGGAAAAGACATTTAAATTCAACGGAAAGACAGCTGAAGTTTCTGGCAAATGTAATGAAGAAGGCGGGCTTGAAGAATTTGATACATGACGGAGAGAAGAAAGGAAAGAGAAAAGCAACGCGTGATATTCGTGATGGACTTAAGCGAGTAGATGGCAGATAAATAAATGGCAGAACTCTCTAACAAATAAAATTGACAAAGTTTGCAATAAACAAAGAAAGAAAAAGAAAAGAACAGCAGGAAAATTATAAAGCAAGCAAGCAATCTATAAAAAGCAAAGCAACAGTAATATGTCAAAAGGTTCACAAACTAAGAGTCGAGGTTTACAGACAAGGGTTACTACGGACGAGTAGACGTATTGTTCCTCGTTCACAAGACAGACGAGGACTGAGACAGACGAAACCAAGAACAAGCTTATTTTATTGGCTAGGAAACAATGCCAGCATGCATTTTTGTACTTTGATCTATAAATTGGAGAGGGTTGTTTTGCACTCACTCCTTTTCACTCCAAGCAAGGCAATTGTCACTAAGACGCAAAGGGATTATGAAGAATGAAATAAAATGAGAAGGCGAAATCAAGAAGAGAGGATAAAAGAACAGTATTAATGAAGACAGAAGACGATTATTGGTGTTGAATTTAAATGTTTGAAAATCGTGTCAAAAAGAAAGGGGGAACCGGAAGAGTTTTACTGGCAAAAGTACGAGAAAGGAAAATATTAGAATATAACTTGCTGTTCCGTAAAACAATGAAAACTACTTTCCAACTTAGCAGTACGTTAAAATTCATGCAATCCAGATACCAGGGATGGAAACTCGTTCGAACAATTGCCATGAAAATATTTATTGATATGACATATTAACAATAAAGAAGTTACAGAATAAGACAGAAACTTCTTCTGATACGAGATCTCAGTTCAAATCTTGCACAAACCTACATATTATAATTCTACTTATTTCCAGTTGCTTTACACGTACGTACTCTACTCCCAGCCAATACCAGATAAAAATGGACTGCTTTGTTTTGATCGCGGGGTAAGGTGAAAAGAAGAAATATCAGAGACGTTGTTTTAGTTTCAGTGAGAAAAAGAAAGAAAATAAAACGTCTGGCCAATGCATAATAAATAATGGACTGTTCCGTTTTGATCGCGTGGAAAGACGCTGTTTGGCTTTCCGTGACAAAAAGAAAGAATAAATAAAAAGAAAGAATGAATCAAAAAGGAAAGAAAAATGCCTTACGAATTCTTGATGAATAATGAACTGTTCCGTTTTTTTTTTTTTTTTTTTTTTTTTTTTTTTTTGCGTGGAAAAACGGAAAAGACATATCAGAGACGTTGTTTGGTTTCAGTGAGAAAATGAAAGAAAGGAAGAAAGAATAAAAAAGAAAAATAGAGAGAAACGCCCTACTAATTCATGATGAAAAATGAACTGTTCCGTTTTTGATCGCATGGAAAGACGGAACTGACATATCGGAGACACTGTTTGATTTCATTGAGAAAATGAAAGAAAGGAAAAATAAAGAATGAATGAATAAAAAAGAGAAAGAGAAACACCTTACCAATTCTTAATGAACTGTTCCGTTTTTGACCGCTTGGAAAGACGGACAAGACATATCAGAGACGCTGAAGAATGGAAGAAAGAAAACAATATTCAAACAGGAAGCGTGTAAAATTTTCACAGGTATTCGTAGTCTTAATGATGACCCCTATTAAATTTATAAACCAAGGAATAATATTCACAAAAAATGACGTTATGAAAAAAATTGACGGAAGCATGATACGTGGAATGATTTAAAATATTTTATCTTGGGACCACAAATATTATGACTACTATTACTACTTTTCCTGGTGCTATCATTTCTGTCATTTTTTCTTAATGTGTAATGAAATCTAGTCATATAAATAAGCATACACACAGTAACGCACATGAAAATCGTGTTCCATGTCTAATGTCTATTTATGAAAGCGACTCCCATTTTTTTCGCTTCTGTGATCTTTCCCTCGCTGCTCCGTTTCTCATCAGTTGTCGAGTCAGTCTTTCATAAGAAATTAAATGGCTTTCCGAGCCGAACGCATACATTTTATGTAGCACAAATCATTACATTCATTCGAAGCCAACAACTGACAGATGAAGACAGCTTTCTTTTGACGCTGAAATCAATGGATGTTCACAACATCTTTTCACCTTCCCTTGCTCATCATCCTGCTAATTCGCTAAAGGTTTTTCTTTTTATTTTCTTACATTTTTATCGTTTTTTTTTTCCATTCTAGCTTTTTGTTCTTTCGTGCCTCGCTTACTTTCACTCGTGATTTCATTCTTAGTTTATCTCATTTCTCTTGTATTATTGCATTTTCTCTTTGCCTTCTCCCCCTTTTTTGCTTTTCTCTTTCTTTCTTTTTCTTTTCTTTCTTTCTTTTCTTTCTTTCTTTCCTTCCTTTCTTTCCTTCCTTTCTTTCCTTCCTTTCCTTCCTTCCTTTCTTTCCTTCCTTTCTTTCTTTCCTTCCTTTCTTTCCTTTCTTTCCTTCCTTTCTTTCCTTTCTTTCCTTCCTTTCTTTCCTTTCTTTCCTTCCTTTCTTTCCTTCCTTTCCTTCCTTTCTTTCCTTTTCTTTTCCTTCCTTTCTTTCTTTTCCTTCCTTCCTTCCTTTCTTTCTTTTCCTTCCTTCCTTTTTGTTTGTTTCTTAAGATTCTATTGTTTTTCTTAACTCTTTTCCTACTTTTCTTTTTCTTTCTATTTTCTACTCCACACCCCAAGCTTTCCTTCTTTTCTATGTGATATTTTGCTTGACTAAGTTTTGCTGATGTTCTGTTTGTTTTTAATGTTTGTCTTTTTTTTTACTTCAGCTTTTTTCTTTCTGAAATTCTCTTCGTCTTTATACTTGCCATGACGTATTTCTGTGCATATTTCTTTTTAATTCTGATTAACTTTTTGCAAGATGTCTTTTTATATAATTTCACTACTTTATTTGAACGTCTTTTTCTTTAACTCGTTGTCGTCTGCTGTTTCTTCTTCTTTGTTGTCGTCTGCTGTTTCTTCTTCTTTGTTGTCGTCTGCTGTTTCTTCTTCTTTGTTGTCGTCTGCTGTTTCTTCTTCTTTGTTGTCGTCTGCTGTTTCTTCTTCTTTGTTGTCGTCTGCTGTTTCTTCTTCTTTGTTGTCGTCTGCTGTTTCTTTCTTCATTTCCTGCTTTTTTCTTACTATTTTCTTCTCTCAGGTATTCATTTCTTCGTTTTCGTCCCCTCCTCCTTAATCATCATCTTTTTATTCTTGTGCATTTCATGTTTTTTCTCACCCTCCACAAATATCTTTCTCCAATTACAAATTCTTCATTTCCTGTTCTCCCATTTTCTAACTTATTCTTTGACTTCATTTCTCGCTCTTTCTTATTCGCCTCTTTTTTCTTATTCGCCTACTTCAACTTTCAATTTGTACTTCCTCTTACCTCTTCTTCGCCTTCAATATTCCCATTTTTAAAAAATATTTGTTTTTCTTTCATTTTCCTCTCGTTTAACTTCAGGAATAATTTTCGTTCTACTTTTTTCATAATTACTACTATTTTATAATATCTTTTCTTTTTTACATTTTTCTTTGTTTTTTTTTTTATTTATTCCTTAAACATTTTTTTTTTTGTTTTCATTCATTCTAAACTTTCCTTCATTCCCCTTAGTTCTTTTACCATCTGATTTCGGTTAAAAAAATTCTTACATTCGCATGTATAATAGCATATTAAATTTAAAATGCACGCACATTTGCACTATATAGGGGTATATTTCATGATTGTTTTCTACGCTTGCTTAAATTTAGAGATTTTCTCTTTTTCACAGACCGGAACTATTTGTTCAATAGATTCGGGTAACCAATCAGCAATCTTTCATTTAAACATATTTCGTTATATACGACCGACAGGGAAGATTTAATTTTTGATGGAATTTTTCCAGTATTTTTACCTATTTCCTCTTTGTTGGTGATAAGGAATATAAAAATGTTTCATAGTATTAAGATTTCCAAGCGTTTTTAACATCTTCACCGGCCGTTTTGATTCTTCCGGTGTTATGTCCTCATGCTTTACTGAAATGCAATTTTTCTGTTTTTTTTTTGTTTTTTTTTTAAGAGTCCTTTAAAACTGTCACGTGATGCTCGCGGCGGGCATAGTGTGAGCTTTTGCCATGTTTTTAAAACTTTCAAAACTCCATTTCCACTGTTGAGTAGTGTAAGGTTGATGGCAGGAGAAAATTGTTTGTTATATAGTGCCTGTTTTATAGGGAGATGCCTTTGAGATATATATATATATATATATATATATATTCTAAACATATGCTGTTAAATATAAGAGACAATGAATGTCTATTATGTTTAATCATGAGCCGTTCTAAACGTCGTATTTTTGCTTTAATTTCAGTTGAAAATAAAGACAAAAATTCTCCAACATTTGGATAATTATTTAGTTTTCTAAGCTTTCGGCTCATATGAGCCATCTTCAGAGAGGTCGTTCAAACTGAAATATTATAAAATCCACCATCACCGACGATTTTATTTGGTGTTGACATAAAACTCCGCTTGGCAATATATATATATATATATATATATATATAGTTTCCTTAATACGGGTTTTATTTGAGAACGCCAGAAAAGAAATTTATCGCTTGCTAGATTTTAGCAAAAAAAGTTCATTTTTTAAAATTTTTTTTTTATAAATCATTTCTCTATAAGAAAGGCATTACAGCTACTAAGAAGAACTTGCTGGGGTTGTGGGGAGTGAATATGAGAAAGAAAGCATTCTTAAAGAGAGAAAACTATAAAATAACTTTTATTAAGTAAAAGATAACAATTGATATTGCGTTTAAATTTTTGAAGATCAAAGTTGCCCTGAGTGCAAGAAGCCGGAAGAGAGTTCTACAAGCGAGAAGTAGGAGCGAAGAAACTGTTAATAATGAACTTGTAGTTACATCTAGACATTTCAACTGGGAAAAATTGAGACCTTACTGCCGATCTAGTACTGCGTCTAAATTCATAAAGTTTTGTTAACAGAGGAAGGTTTATTGGAACAATTACTCTGAAAAATGGAAAAAGCTACATTACGGTGGTTAGAAAATGATTGAAAAAAGATGTCAGGTTAGGAGTAATAGCAATGTAGATTCTTTGCATTTTATGAAGAGTCTCTAAATACATAAGAGGCATCAGGCCATATGCGACAGCAATATTCAATGCATGAATGAAAGGTGGACTTATGAGTACGACAGATGGTGGTGAGAGAAACTATTGAGAATGATACTGTGAAGCATCTTTTCTAATATTATGTGTCTTTTATATGAGCACTGAAACATTCACACTGAAATCTTTCCATATTGATATGGCTATCTATACCCTTGGGAAAGATATTAATCCATCTCTTCCCTCTAGTTATGGGTTAAATAATAGGACAGATTGGGTTCTATAGCCTTGGCTGGCAATCAGTCTGCCGCAGAAAGCAATGGCAACCTACTGCGGGATAATCTTCTGCCCAGTCAGTCATGCCTCTTTGGAGACATGATCGCCCAAACGTGTTTGACCTATGGCACTTAACTGACTGACTGATATAATCAGCTGTTTCTCTCTATATATGTAAGTATATTACAAATAGTAAACTTGCTAAATATAGGAAGGAGCCCGTTGAAATATTCCGAATATATGAGTTAAAAGGGTTTGGAAAATTTGATATTCGCTGAATCAGGAAGCGACAGTTGAAATTTCTTAAGCACAGGAAAGAAGGCTTGGAAATTTTAATACTCACAGGACATAATAAAGGCGAATAAGTACAGGTGAAAACAACGCCTGACTTACATAGCAATCTTGGCTCAACAACGTTTACGAGAAATCCAAATACACATTTTTTTAAGACCTACTTTCCACAATACCGCCTGTATCTTGTTCTTCTCACTTTTCACTTTACTCTCAGGAAATTCTTTCCACACCAGTATTCTCCTTCTTTTACTAATTCTTTGACACTGTATCCGGTTCCGCTTTCTCTTCGCTCTCTTATGTAGCCCTCTGCGCACCAGTGGCAGTACTGCTTTGCTTGGGGTGAAAGGATTAAAAAAAATAAGAGGACAGGTAATTGCGGAGATTCATGATCGCCAACGTCTTGAAGGAACACGGCCCATAAAAAAAATGAACCATTTAGATATCCTTCCTAGACATCGCACGTTGAATTCTGTATTCAATAAAAAAAAATAAGTATATTAAACAATATAGATGTGTGTTGTGATGTAGTGGATATCAGCTCAGGATGAGAAATCAGTGACTTCGAATTTAAGTCGAATTCGTCTCATTTACTTACGCAAAAAGACCCTTCTGAAAGGTATTAATCCATCTTTTTTTTTCCATCTATGGGTTGAATAGCTGGATAGATTGGGTTCTATAGCCTTGGTTGGCAACTAGTCTACCGCAGAAGGTAATGACAACCTAATACCTGAAAATATTCTGCCTAGTCAGTTATCTCGAAAGAAACATGATTGCCTAAACGTGTTCACGTTTGTCAATTAATTGACTAATATTAAACTTCCTCTTCAACTTTATATTTCTGAGATGAAGTATTGTAACTATCTTTACTATTTATATTGTTCGTACTGATATCTTCATCTTTCCTGTCAGATTTATATCGTTTTGATCTTTGTACGCTCCAGCCTTCTTCAGGTGATATTACAGTATTAATAAATGTCTGAAGATGCAAACAAAATTGTAATATGAAGTGACGAAAAATGATTCCTAAGGCATTAATTTATAAGTCTCAAAAATTAACTCACTCGTGGCCCGGTGGATAAAAGTGTTGGTTGATTGATCCAAAAACATTGTGAGTTCAATCCGTGAACAAAGTCTTTGAGAGATATCTAACTAAAACGGAAATATCCAAAAGCATGGCACGTCAAATTAGAACAATCTACACCTGTGGACAAAATAAACGGTTCGGTTCGGAATCCCAACAAAAATCACCTGATAAAGGCCGGAGCGTAAAACATTCTGTTCTGCTTTGAAATCACCCACTTACAGACGATATGACGTAGGTATCTCACTGCTCTATGGTTACACCCATGGAAACTTCTCGAATGAAATAATTCCTTATTTGCACTAGTTCTAACCTTCACAGCAAGGATCCGCCATGTTACAAACATTGTAACAAACCGCTCACATTCACTCCATATTCTATTAGTGAGAAGTAAGTTCCGCTTGAGCAGTTTCTTCTCTCTAATCGCTGCATTGTTGAACCAACTACCAAGAGAATGTTTCCCAGATCACTACAATCTTAATCTGTTTAAATCCATGGTTAACCGTTGTATTCACCATATATCTGCATAAACTGTGACACTTAATATGTAACCCGTTACCTCTTGTGGCTCTCAAATCTTTGTCTAAAGCGAACCTCACCGTCAAATGATTACAGAAGCTAACAAACAGACGTCACTGAAATTTAGTAATTCGAAAAACGAAATTGTCTTATTTTTAGCATGAATGTGAGGAAGGTGGAATGGATTGTAGCTGAGAATGAGTAATTGTTGTCTCAAAATATTGTTACTGCAATAAAAAAGACTCATTCATACTATCCAAAATTTTTCGGTTTTAAATAACCCACAAAGACATAAGCCATAGAAAGCAAAATCAATCAAACGTATTCTTAGTGCATACTCCATTTTGTTGTTATTGAATCTCGTATATAGACTTTTGGTGAATATCTTATAAAAGTGTACACCGATTGACTATATCGCATTGAATTCCTTATTTGTTATTTTTCTGTCTAATTTGCAACCAAAACTTATACATTTTCATTAAAGCTGAATATTGTTCAGCATTTTCAATCATTTTTTTTTCAATTTCATTTGCTGGATTATCTCCCTTAACTTTTAGCATCCATCCCAAATTGCTTTTTACTGTTATGCTATTTTTTCTAGCCATTCCTGTTACGTGATTATCCACCCATTGTCCGATTAACCTTATTTTCTGCTACAATTACCGACACTTACCAAATTTTCTCTTGGTTTTGTCTCCACCCTGTTTGTTATTTCGTCTTTTGCCACAGTATTTTCCACGTATCTTCAAGCGTCTGATTATTGATCACCAATTTAACTACACTGCAAAGCCCGGACTTCCGCTCAGTTTTTTTCCGTTTTAGAAACAGAAAGGTATACCATATTCATTTTTTACAAGTAATATTGCATTATATAACAAAGTAGCAGAAAACAAAGGAATTTGGCACAAATTTGTAGCATACATACAAGCAGTTCTATATAGATAAGAATATATATATTTATGGATATACATATATGTGAATATATTTACATATACATACACAGACATGTATATATATAAACTACACACGCATATATATATATATATATATATATAAACTACACACGCATATATATATATATATATATATATATATAAACTACACACGCATATATATATATATATATAAACTACACACACACACATATATATATATATATATATATAGGAAAGAATATTAATAAAAAGTTTATGATGAAGGACCGAGGACGGTCTGAAATATAAAAATATAATAAAAATAAACAAATACTGTTTAAAAAAGTACATTTTTAAATTCAAAACTTTTTATTAATATTCTTTCCTATACATATTAAGACAGTATACGTGGATGATCATCACTATATATATATATAGAGAGAGAGAGATAGAGAGAGACTTGTAAATGAATCAGGTGCAAAAGACAAAATATTTAAATCTGCTAGGAGAGGTGCTGAAATGTTGCACTGCTAACAATTAAAAATTTTAAGAATAAGAAAACGGGTGATAAAAGTTATGTGACCTTCCAAACATTTATTAAATGATGCACCTTTTAAATCAATTTTTCACTGTTATCACTTTTGCCAATATTGAAAGAAGCTTCCTTCTTAACATTTATTAAATTATTTACTTCTCTGGAAGGATGGTAGACTTTGATAAACAATAGCTACTCTGGCATCTATGCATCGCTCATTCAGTAATGAATTAGAGTACTCTAGCTATTAACGCATGATACACGCTAAAAGTCTGCCACCTTCTACCGAGCGCCCATGGCTCAGAGGTGGAGTCGCCGACTGGCGCGGTTCGGTCAGGTTTCGGTTCTGGGTGGGGGTGGTCGGATGTCTAACCGTACTGATTCGCTGTAACACAGCGAAACAGATCTGTCTGCGGATGACTATAAATATATAAACAAACCTTTACTCGATATACATATAGAAGGAAAAGTGTGTGAAAAGTGAAGAAAAGAAATAACCTTCAAATACAGCTCTAAAAATTTAAATCTTATTATTGGGTACAAAAATAGACAGCTTGTAAAGTTCCTAGAAAGCAGTTTATACACTTTTTTTTATATTACACAAGTAATGAATTGTGTTAGTATAGTTTGAAAAGTATGTATTAAAATTCACGGTTTATATTATGTATGTATAGAATAACGTAATTTAGCCGTCATCCAAAACATCTGTACTATTACTATTTCCGTTCTGGTATTTTTGCATTTGGTTCATGAAAATACTTTAAAAACGAGATAAGATTTGAAAGAATAATCTTTGTACTTAATAAGTTAATCTGAGCATGCGAAAATTCGTGTATTCAGTATTATATATATAGCCCGGCGTGGCTGGGGGTTTTTAGCGGTTATATTGAAATGGTAAAGTGAAGTGCTTATTTAAAAAGCTCCAGTATGAGGTTGACGTGAAGCGTATGTTAAAAATAATGCGAGTACGTATTTGTTTTGTTGTATTTGTAAAATGGGATTCATGCTTGGTCAATTTTTCAATAAAGGAGAATGATGTATGTACAATTGGAAGAACGAGGGTGGGCGTTACGAGAGCCTTTAATGTGATATGATGACGTTGTGACGCAGAAAGTGATGCATTGTACCTGAAAGGTTAGAGAGGTTTGCACCTTGTAAAAAAACGTGAAATTGTTATGACATATAAGGTAGAAGTTACAAAGAAGACAGGATTTTTGTTGGAATACATCTAAGCTTTTTGGAGAAATAAACGACTGCAAAAAGTAACATTTGTTCATTAATGTTTGCCGCACCTTGTGTATCAATTGAAATCTTTTGTGTATATCAAGGCATCAGATCTTGATCTACCAGTGACTCGATTTTGGTTGAGTTTGAGTAAAGCGTCTTGGAGAAATGCATAAAAGTGCGCGAAAGGCCACCCAAAATTATGTTTGTCGTTGATTTTTGACAAACCCTTTCGAAAAGGTTTTGTTCACATCAAAGTTTCCGACCTTGATCTACAAGTTTGGTGATTTCTTCCGTACCCTGTAAATCGATTAAAAAAATCTTTGCGCATAGCAAAGGTTCATGTCATGATCGACAAGTGACCCAAATTGGTTGAAGTCGGACCAAGGCTTTCGGGGTAGCAGGACACGCACACACAGACAGCAGATTATTTACATTCTTCGCTCGAAATTTTGCTAAAATACCAAAAAACATTTAATTACGCTTTGTATAAAAGAAATCGGTTCGCAGGGAATCAAAAGTTAGATTTACTAAACACAGAACGTTTATTGGTTAATAAATATATTTCCTGATTATTAATTTCGACTTTTAGGAAGAACAGATTGTTAATCATTTTCAGGCTGTGAGACTTCAATTTTTAAAATGAATGCCAAGAAAGGTTGTCTGCTTTGCCAATGTTTGAATGGCATTTGGGACAACATCGCTGATTGGTTGAAAAATGCTAATGTGAAAATTTGAACTTCATATGGGCCAATTTTTGCACTGAATTGAGATTGTAGTTATACTACTTAAAGCGATTGAATATTTTTTTACTATTTTAAACTGGGTTGCACACACACAGATATGTATATATTGTGTGTGTATTTAACAATGAAATGCACCTATAAAACATAACGTCAATAATTAATACCTTAATATTTAAGATAGCAAATCAGATTAGAAAAACAAAACAACAAAAAAAAAAGCTATTAAATAAGAAACATCATATAATGGTTAGGTTCTGGGATATAAAAAATGATTTACATTAACATTTATATTATGGAATCGGGCGGTCTCTAGAGACTATGGATCTTTGCTCGAAGATGGAGACACCGCGTCTGTTTTGGCTGTATAGGTCTACACAGGAGTGCCATTCAAGCAGTTTATATATAAACTGCTTGATCGCACATTCAGTAAAATGAATTAGAGAACTCTGGCTATTGGGCGCGTATAATGATAATGTACACGCTAAAAAGTCTGCCTTTATCTACCGAACGCCCTTAGCCCAGAGGTAGAATGGCCGACTGACGCCAATTCGGTCGGGTTTCCGGGGTTAAAAAGCAATCGGAGTCTAACCGTACTGCTGTGATACAGCGAAACAAATCTGTCTGCGGATGACTATATATATATATATATATATATATATAAGGTGTCCTCCCGAAATTTTAAAGTCGGTATGAATTGTTTGCATTAAAACTATCAACGCTACATCGAGTATTTTACGATAAAAAAATCCTTGCTAAAATACATTTTTATCAGTAAACTATTGAAAAAACAACAATGTTGGCGCTAAACATTATCACAATTCAACATTATATATATATATATATATATATATATATATATATATATATAATGTGCGTGTGTTATAGTAATGTAGTTTTAAGCAATATTATATTTATGGATAAAAGTGTTCAATATCAAAGCTAGAGTATGTAAATACAAATGTTTATACTGAGAATAATACCAAGCTTCGACTGTCTGTTTCAAGCTTTAACCCAATTCTCAGGCTTGTAACTGCCACAGATTGATTTTGAACTTGTGTGTGTATGTATATATATATATATATATATATATATATATAACGTCTGATACGACTCTGAGTTTTATGCACTATGCAATCATCAGTTGCATATTACAAACTGACCGTTTAAGAGATTTGAATTTAACCTCACTCGACGTTCGTGGAAGTTAAATCTTCTAGTGTTAGGGTACTATTATTGAATGTATCAAATGTATAATATAAACAGACAAAAATTACAAGATAGAAACTTAAAATAAAAACAAATAAAATAATTAAAATTGAAAAGTTAAAAAAGAAAATTAGAAAAAAATTATGGCAGCAAGTGATCATTAACTCACACTTTATTTTGTAAATTAATGGTATTTATTTGATTCCAAGTAATTTATAAGATGCCAAGTTTTTCTGTCTATCTCCTTTTCTATTATAAAATTTTGTTATCGGAACAATATTCCAGGTAATAATTGGGTTTTGTATTTTTTAATTTGTCAGTAATATATAGATAGTCAGTAATATATAGATAAAACTGCATTAACTGCATTTGCTAATTGTTTAAAGAAAACATTTTTATTGAAACGATATTTCTACTCATTATCTGTAGCTTCAAAATAAAATTGAACTTTTACCTAAAGTATAGTTGCCTTTTAATCACAATTAAATAATTCTCTGTATTTAAAAAATCTTAAAGATATTCTGAAATATTATTTGAGAAATATTCCCTGATTCAAAGTATAATTAATCCGATTTAAAAATTAATTAATTTGTTAAAAATAACACAAATGTATTTTTAAAATAAAACAGTAGCTGTATTTTTAGCCGACGTCGCCGAGCTTTTCGTAATGGACGAGGCGATGACAGGTGATGACCTCAAAGCGCTGGAACCTCCGGGTAATGACACACTTTAGAAATCGTCTGCAGCAGTGTATGGCTAATACAGGTTATCATTTTCAAAACGAAACGCATAAAAACTTTCACCATTTATTCAAACAAAATGGAAATATTGTTTTTAAATAGCGGTTAACTTGGTTATTTTCGCAACCTTTTAAATGTGGGTGTTATTTTTGTCGCACCCTGTATATGTTGATGTAAAAATGTTTAGACATATGTATTTGAACATATTTTGTAGTGTTCATATTTTTAGAAGAGTTCAGGAATTATCAGAGATAATATTTATTCATCAAGGTTAGAATATAGCGTCTGACATCGGTGCATGTCAATCTAGTATCAATTGATCGAACTCAGACAGTAACCATTATCTTTTAGCTTTGATCTTAAATCCTCTGTAGTTCTCATTGGTCGATAACTAATCGAACAAAGTGAAAAACGAAGAATATTTTGCGTCATTTTAGCCCAAAGAAAAGTCGTCTGTTTGTGCCTATTTTTTTCATCATATGTTTACGCATGAGAGACTGTATCTAAAAAAAAAATTATAGCTAGAAGAGATGTGATCATTATTAAGCAATATATCCAACGTTTTTCATTTTAAGTGAACAATAAAGAGTAACTATTAACTAAATGCGAAATGATAAACCTTGTTAGTTTTGTTTACGCAGTTTCTTTCACCGAGATAATGACCATAATATTGGGGAAGTCATGTACATACAGGCAGAATTATTAAACTAATAGCAACAAATGTAGAATTCTATTATTTAGGTTAAGTAGCAAGAATTCCGTTTAATTCTTTCATGTCTAAATAATCCCTGAAATTATGAATCTATTTTTATTTTGTTTGGACTAAACCGAACTCGAGAATAAGGACAATAGTTAGTAGGAGACTAAGCACCAAGTGACAACATTAATATCTTGCAAATCTTATGTAATTGGTCCTGGCTTACCATCTCGACTTCAGTATTTTTCTCACCGACATGTGTGACGTGGCTTCTGTCTGTTTTACAAATACTTTTGTCATTTGCTGATGTCCCGACCACATGAATTCAAAGCGTGTTACTAGATTGACATCTAGTTAAAAAAAATAGTTAAATCTAACCACCACTTCTACTGGAACAGTTTCTTTCACGTCCTGGCTGTGGAACTCTCTACCGTTGACTAGATTACCTGATAGTTAAAATATCCAAAATATTTAATGCAACGTCAGTTACCATATTTTATCTTCTTGAATGCAGTTCATATTTTGTTTTTCTACATACCCTCTGTACTCAAACTTTTCTCTCATTACAATCATCCCCTCCGTACTAGTGACAGTCTCATCTTGCTTGGAGGGAAATGACTAAAACAATATTGTCCTCGAATTTGATCTGCATGTGCAGTCCAGTATTTACCACTGATAAATATTTACAAATGGAAAGAATCAGAGATATTTTCCCCACATATGTTTTTTGGCAACGGACGTTTGAACGTTTCTGCGTGCATTAATATGAACTATAATATATATATATATATATATATATATATATTATACAGGTTTCATTGAATAATATAGACAAGTTCTGTCTTTATTTTGTGTAAGATCCTTTCGTATGATCTGATTAGCTTGATAGTGTTGTCATGAAAAGACAAGAAATCGCAATAATTGTTGATTTTTTTTATCGGGTCTGAGCTTTCGGCTTACATAAGCCATTATCAAAGGATGAACATTTAATATACAGTGAACATAGAACATTTAAATTATTAACAGTGGATTTATACAGAGAAAATTAAACAGGTCCATTTTTTGCGTCGCACATAGCCGCAGGCCGAGAAGGAATGGTGGTAGTGGGTTTTTGGTCAAATGAGAGTATAGTGGCATGAGGGGGGTTGGTCTGGGAACTGCTGCTACTATGGTGTAGGGGGTACGTATAATAACTATGACCTCTCCCGTCGATTATAGGCATTGAAGTATGTTAGTGGAAGTGTCGAAATTTATTTTATTTAGGCTAGGTTTAAACTGTTTTATTTGAGATATTAGTATTTATGAGTTTAAACTCATAAACACTAATATCTCACCGACAGACCCCAAAAAAAGAATTAAATTTTTCATATATTACGCTAAATCCACAACATCCAACTCAATCGTCTGCAACGACTCCTCCCCCACCGTTAGCGATTTGCAAAAAAAAAAAAAAAAAAAAAAAAAAAAAAAAACAAAAAAAAAAAAAAAAAAAAAAAAAAAAAAAAAAAAAAAAAAAAAAAAACAATGTAGTATATAAATTCAAATGCCCCTTTCGAGAATGTGTCTCTAACAAACTAAATAATACCTACATTGGACATACTACTAACTCGCTTTCGCGGAGACTTACATTACACTTAAATGAGAATTATAACATATTCCGACATTTAAAACACCGCGGCTATCAACACACACTTCTTAGGAAAACACTTGTTGAAAATACGCATATACTTAGACAAGAAAATAAACGAAAACTTAAAATTCTAGAAGCTATCTACATCAAACAGTTTAAACCTAGCCTAAATAAAATAAATTTCGACACCTCTACTAACATACTTCAATGCCTATAATCGACGGGAGAGGTCATAGTTATTATACGTACCCCCTACACCATAGTAGCAGCAGTTCCCAGACCAATCCCTCATGCCACTATACTCTCATTTGACCAAAAATCCATTGCCACCATCTTTCTCGGCCTGCGGCTATGTGCGACGCAAAAAGTGGACCTGTTTAATTTTCTCTGTATAACTCCACTGTTAATAATTTAAATGTTCTATGTTCACTGTATATTAAATGTTCATCCTTTGATAATGGCTTATGTAAGCCGAAAGCGCAGACCTGATAAAAAAATCAACAATTATTGCGATTTCTTGTCTTTTCATGACAACACTATCAAGCTACTCAGGTCATACGAAAGGATCTTACACAAAATAAATAGACAGAACTTGTCTATATTATTCAATGAAACCTGTATTAATGAAAAAATGCTGCCAAAATACACACACAATATATATATATATATATATCTTTTATCTAACAATTTTTTCTATAACAAGCTTCTTTAGAGATTCTTCATTTTTAAAGAATCTCTGAAGAAGTGTGTTAAAGTGAAACTTTTAGATTACACACTTTTCATACTTGTTCTTCACTTATTCTATTCATGCATACACACACACACCTATATATATATATATATATATATATATATAGGTTGTATAATAGTATGTGAAATAAGTGAAGATGAGGCTATGAGGAAAACCTAAATATGCACGGACACAAGCAAACAAATAAACGAACAAAACTTTCTGGTTTCAGGTCGTCGGATCTGATAAGGCAATTTAATTTGTTGCCCATGTTATCCTAAAAATTCCGGTTCATTTTGCTTACACGACGTTTTGTCTTTTATCTTTCTGAAGAAACGCATCGTTTACAGCTTTTACACGTTGTCTTCTATCTATCTATCTATCTATCTATCTATCACGGTATCAATTAATCCGTATTATTATATGGTTTTATGTATGTGCTAATGAATACAGTTTCTACTACTAGAACAGAAAATGATGCGAAGAACGATAGTTTGATTTGGTCTCCTCATCTCAATATATATATAATCGTAATAAATAAGTGTAATTAATATGCACATAGGTATAATTATAAATTGAACGTATGTCTCATACACACACACACGTATATATATATATATATATATATATATATATATATATGATTATACTCGTCTCGAAAACTTTTCCCGATAAAAGGGGAAAAATTGTTTAAAATAAAAAAAGAAAGAGCTTAGGACATGAAAGTTAACCAAGTGTTCGGACAGAAATCAGTACAAAGAAAAAAGAAAAACCCGACACGAGTAACCATCTAACAGAAAGCACTCAAAGGTAGAGCGAACTAAATAAAACTTAATGAGCCAGACGAACCTACCTAGGTTTCTCTTAAACGGATCGTCAGGGAAAACTTTAAAACCTAGATAGATCTGTTTGGCTCATTAGGTTATATATATATATATATATATATATATATATATAGGCAAGCAAATTTGTTATCGCAAAGTAAATTTAACATTGACGCGGGAAGATACCATAACGGTGCTCTCATGAAACATCGAAGTCTGCTCAGTTCAGTGATATATATATATATATATATGCGCTTAAATCTAAAAAGAAAGCGGCTTGAGGGTAAAATCTCAAAGGGCATCTTAATATTAATTGTTAAAAATTAAATATTAAAACTCATCCAGCGAGAGGGCTCAATATAATTAAAATTGTTTACAAAGCCATTATATATTTTTACATAAAAACTTCAACATTTACAGGATCGTATGATCATTTATGCGAAGTGAATTTTGCTTCATCGGTGAATTGAATTTTGCTTTTATATTATAGAAGATAATATCGTGTTGAGATCTTCTCTCATTCCCCAAAGTGAATTGGAGACTAGGTTCGCCCTGCAACCAATAGAACTTTTATGATAGATGCAAACTAAGTTTAATCAAAAAATTAAAATATAATATTCTAAGCCAAAATTCCTTTTAAAATTACGAAAGGAATTCATAAGCAAATGTTGTCATAAATCCAAAATTTTAAAATTTTCAATCTAATTCTCATCTAAATATAACACAAATTTAAACGTCTGTTTGAGAGTTGTTTCCTTTCTTTTCTTTTTAATTACAACAATCAATACAACAATCATATGTTTACTTCTTTTAACCCTTGATTTTTTTCTAGTCTACTCGTTTGATATTAGTCGACACGTTAATTACCTAATTTAATTTTTATATCTATATTCTGATTCCCTCAATATTGTTGGTTCATTTTCTCTTATTAGCCATTTGCTATTGAATAATTAAAATAATACCTCCTGTTTGTTATAATACCTCTTCACATTAGTTCTAGATTTTTACCTTTCGGATCTGTCTGTCTGTCTGTCCGTCTGTCTATCTATCCAAGGTTGAGCATAATGCTGGCATGTCACATTCTTAATTAAATTTATTTTAGTTATTTCATAATTGTTATTATAAATTACTGTTAAGATTTTGCCTTCATATCAGCAATATAACGTAAGATTATTATATATGTAGTGACGTAAATTAATAACAATACATATAAAGGTGCACATATGTATAGTAATATTATTCAGGTGTTAATAAAACAGTGCTCAATGTATGAACAGAGCTGTATTTTATATATATATATATATATATACATATTATTCTGCGTCTATGGTACGACTCTGAGTTTCATGCGTTATGCAATCAACAGGTGCATAATTCAAACTGAGTTTAATAGATTCCAATCAATTTGTCAGTCTGAATTATGCACCACATACGTAGGATTATATATATATATATATATCTATATATATATATTCATATAGATAGGTGTGAGTTTGTAACCATGGGTTTCACGCTCTTGAGATCGTCAAACATATATGCGAACCGTACGAGTCTCGGTAAATATATGTATGTGTGCCGTTGTGAACATACATACGCATTCAGTTGGTGCATTGGAATGGTGTAGCGATGTAAACGCGAGGACAGTTCTCGATTTCTTGTACGTACATATGTACGTATGATGGGGTCTGTGTGAAACTGATTGGCAAACATTATTTAATTTTGGGCTGCAGTGTTATTTTTAAGTGTTAAGTCGGTTATTAGCTTGTTTTTTGTGGTTGTGCATATTTAAATGGTAGAAATTCTAATTGGTAATGCTTGCTAATTTTTATGTGGTGGTGATATTCATTTTACTACGGCAGAGGTGTAATTTACGTTAATAGTGATTGCAGACTACTGCCGTGATGATAACAGTTGTAGTAGCAAATACTTATTGTAAAGCGGTAGTAATGATTAGTAATGGTGGTGTAAAGATAATAACAATAAATGCAATTATTAGGATGGTAGTTTGAACTAGAGAATAATTGATAGGATTATGGTATCAGCTTTTTTATCCGTTTGGTATAAATTGTGATAATAGGTATTTATTTTCATGTCTGCATTTGGAAATTAGTTCTGATCTTATGTTTAGTAAGATCTTTTGTGGGGTATGAGACATAATTGTAACTTTTTCATGTAGGCAAAGTAGGCATTTTTTTTGTAATGTTGTTGTAGTCAGGTGCTTTTGTTCAGTATTTTCTAGCTTATTGTTGGTGAACTATATGTGGATAGTGTAGTGCTGTTCAAGTAATTTTTGTTAGAGAATGAGAGATTGTGGTTGTTTTTTCTTTTCTTAAATGGTCCCTCGGTGGAACTGATGTAGTACATTATGTTGTTGTTTGCACTTACCTTGGTTTGTTGGAAATTTCTCTGGAGTGGACATGTAGTTCCGTTTCTGCAGTTGCATTTAGGTGCTTCGGTTGCATTATTGTAGGTTGTTAATTTTTGTTGTGGCTTTTCATTTGTATAATATTTTTTGTGCTGCTGTAACTTATTTTGGCGTTGTTTTTGTTGAATATTTTTGCTAATCGGTTTATCATCAGGAAGTGTTTTTCTGTTAAGTTCAGGAATGTCTTACCCATGTTTGTTTTGACGGCTTTGTTTGATGGTGAATTAAACCAGATAATATTTCTTTTTCTGTTTTTGCTTTTTCGTTGCGGAGGTGTATATTGTAGTTGTTGTATGGTGTTCTTTTCTTATTGAAAATGTGTCTGTTAGATAAGTTTTCAGATAGTCTGCGGCTGATTGATATGGGTATTTGATGATTGAAGGTGGGTGGTGGGAGGATGTGTGTACGTGAGTTGGATCATCATTATCTTTTCTGTATGATTCGTATGTATTGTTTTTCAAATTAAGGGTGACGTCTAGGAAGTTTACTGCTTTTGTACCTGCTTTTATTTCTATTTTGAATCCAATGGATTTTAGAGTTTATTATTTTTTCCTGAATCTAATTTGGAACCATTGGATTCTCTTATCAGAATAAGTCCATCATCTCTGTACAGTCCCTTGTTCTTTTTCTCCAGGATTCTGACTAGTTATGAGAGAAGGAGTATGCCTACTAATTCGCATGTCCCTGCTCCATAGTAACTACCCATTGTTACATCGAATAGGTCGTGGTTTTATTTTTTTGTCCATAGTTTGTCATTGTGAAACAGTCGAAATTTGCAGCAGTGCTTGATTATTTTAATATCTTAAAAATTAATCAGTTTGTCTGACGATCGCAAGAGCGTGAAATCCAGGGTTACAAACTCACACTTATGTATATGAATATGTCAGCTCTATCATTGATATTGAGCGCTCTCAAATAAGTACCGCGCACATTATATATATATATATATATATATTGATGTTTATAATTCTATACATACTTTTCACATATACCTATATATATATATATATAATTTGTTTTGTGTATATTATAACAATTTTTAATATCTGTGCAATTAGTAATTAATTTATATCAGTTGTATTAAATAGGGGTTGATGACCGCTTGAAATTATTTCTTTTTTTATTTCTAATCTATTTTAAATTTATCTAAATTTCAATTTTTCTATAATTGTTGTTTTTCATTTTTTAGGTATTTATTTACTTATAAAGTATTTAATTATATTTTAATTTCATTTTCCGTATCCCCATTTTTATTCCTGAGGTTAATTTTAGCATAAGTTATTTTGATATCACCAATAATAAGGCCCTAATTTAGTTTGAAACAGGGAAATATTGAAAAGTTTTGGCAAAGCCGAGCGAAGTCCGTCAT